>JAOVYV010000002.1:13345800-13358634 GCA_025674545.1 Hassar affinis | reverse complement strand
TAAGATCCAGTGGTGCAAAATGCAAATTCTTCCAATTTTTTAGCTGGTCTTAAGATTTTGATCAGGAGTGTATGTTGTCAAACAAACAATATGCCCTTAAAATGGTATATAAAATGTAAGTACTAAAATCACCACTAGTGATTACGTATAATGTAGTCAGATTAAACTTACTTGTGCAATGGCAAACTGGTCATAGAATGCAGAGTTGTCTAACCCCAGCTCCAAATCAGTGTCCTGTAAATCCTCACAGCTACAATGTGAAAAGAAGTTAAGATGAATTACTGATATTGATTAATTCAAATACACTATGTACTATTTGAAAGATTAAAGTCATATTTATTCAGTGGTGTTATGTGAAATATGATCGATCTTTAAGATGTCGGAGATGAACTGGGCTTCTGATAATAATACCAGACAACTACTGACTAATGCTGCAGTGCCTCCTGCAAACACAATTTATGCTTTATGTGAAATGAGTCTTCGTTTTTTGTCTTCATTAAAAAAGAAAAAGAAATCACTGAAACACTTTACCACTGTTTGAATGATACATTTCTTTATATTCATCACTGCTGGACTGACAGTGCTAAAAGAAACAACAGAAGCAGTGTATCCGCTGCCTCCGCAGGGTTCAGTAATGTACCACATTCAGTTCAGATGTAGAGGTTTATGCTCTCTTACATTATAAATGAATCTTGAAGTTGGCTATGCAACCAATATGTCAACTATAAAAAAGCCATATCAATGAATTTTCATAATTGTTTTAGTCAATAATGTTGACTAATCATTACAGCCTTGAATTCTTAAAATCCCCTGAAGAAATATATTGTATACAGTATTTTACCTGCTGGGCATGCTGCCTGCCTCGGTAATAGCATCACACCACAGGTTAAAGCCCACAGTTACAATGGTGCTGGACAGGAACACGGCACATACCACAAACAAGCTGATCAGCAGGTTCAAGAAGGCATTAAATATGGAGCTGTGGAAAATTAAGCAAAAGGTCAGAAAATTGCAGGACATATAGGACTTATTCTGAATGTGCAGTCAAATTAGGCATACAGAATAACAGATGTGTTTTGAGTTATGCAAGCATTATTTCCAACAATAGAAAACAGCACATTCTCAGTCACTGTCACCAAAGTGTAAGTCTGATGCTGTAGTGCCATCTCATATATCATTAACAATACTGAACAGCTGCATACTGATTAGGCTCATGGATGCTAGATTAGGGCACTTCATCTGTTGTGGCATAAATAATACTATAAAAAAAACTAAATGTCTTTAAATCTTTTCTCACTCTTATGCAACCTTTTATTGGAAAAGAATAAGAATAAAGTATGTTATGAAGGTATAATGCATTGTTTGATTAACAATATTGCATAATTGGCTTTTGCAATAAAGATTTTACTATAATATGCATATATAATCTAGTAACAAGATGTTTTACTGTGTAACAAAATGTTTTATTGTGTGCTGTGAGCACTCCTAACCAATCACAGATGCTCCAGATGTTCCTGTTTTCATGAATCACGGCACACAGTATCCAGCAAGCAAAAATAATTGATTAAATTATAATTTTTAATCACAGTATATATTCAGTAGTGTTTTAATATACTGTAAATCATATTAAGAATCTTTACAAGCTGGTGTTTTGTCCATCTATATCGTGCATCCCTAACATCCCCCTGCATCCACACCGGCTCATTTTAAGAGTACTAGAAAAGCAGATGTAGAAAAGGACGAAATGTAAGTGGACTCACTCATCATGGCCTTTGCAGATGAGGAAGAGCAGCCTCCAGGCCTGAACAGCGGCCAGCACGAGGGAGGCCAAACCGACGAAGGTGATGAAGCTGCAGGAGGACTGCGGTCCCCATTCCTCCACGATGAACCGCTGCTTGGACACCGTGATGTTCTCGTTCTGCCACATACCCCGCGTGAAGAGCAAACATTTCCCTCCGAAGTCCTCGGCATTTTCCGAGAGAGGCACGACCGCGATAAACCCAAAAACAAACGCCAAAAAATATAAGACGCACTGCGTGAATATAAAATTGTTTTTTGCCATTTTCACCCGGCTCGCGCTCCAGCAGCTGAGCACCGCTGCTGCGCATGCGCAGTCCCACTCGGCTGGCGTGGACGGGAGGACAGCATCAGAATAAAAAATGAAATAAAAGCGCGTTTGAGCAAGAATAACACTTTAAAGCACGAGATACTGTTTTCCAGCTTTGGTTCCAATGTATGATGCTGGTTGTATTATTTTTCAGTTAATAGCCTAATGATGATAGAATAAAGTCAAATCTATCTGTCTACAATATGTGTGTATGTGCATTATATGGCCAAAGGTTTGTGGACACCTGGCCATCACACCTCATGTGTGTTTGCTGAACATCTAATTCCAGATTTAGTTCCTCTGTGCTGCTATAATAACCTTCAGTCTTCTGGAAAGGCTTTGCACTAGAGGAAAGAGACAGCAGAAGTAGATGTGTTTCTAAGATTTGTCATAACATACATACAATATCACAAACTGCACAAATTATTTATTTCAGTTCATTCTAGCACCCTAATAGTTTCGAGTCATTTGTTGAAAATGAATTTGTCTTTGTCTCCAAGGCACCCTGATTTTTTATCTGGTCAGAATTTGTTTTAAGAGTACTCACCCTAATGCAATTTTACATGGACTTCATGGAAGTCCATACATCTGCAGAGACACACACAATGCGTTTTCTGCTGTCTGACTTGTATGTTAATATTACCTGGCACCAAGCCTGAGAAAAGACAGTCATTTCAGTTAATTCGTATTCCTATACACATGCATGAGGCTGGACAGAGCAGCTGCATTGGAGGCTGCTGCAGCTTCAGGGAGTTCATCCATTTTTAATGGAATAGATTAGCACCACCTCAACCAAGCAAACAAGTCTATTTATACTACCAGGCTACAACGACACCATATCTGGGAGGAGGAGACAGGCGTGATATCTTTAAGGATACAGTGCAGGGCTACTCTGTATATAGTGTCTAGCCTGAAAACAAACAACAGTAAATCCATAATAATAATGTAATGATCAATTGATGGAATTATTTCTGAATGTTTATGAATATGACAATGAGTTCAGTGTTCTTCAGTGGTCTTCCCAGTAACTGGAACTGAATCCAATAGAACAGGAGATTCACAGCATGAAACTGCACCTGAAAACTCTGCAGGAACTGCACATGGCCAACATGGACCAGAATCTTGTGGGATCCTTGCCATGAAGAATTGAGGCTATTATGGGAGCAATTGGAGGGTTTATGCCATATAGGTGTTCCCAGTAATGTGCAAATATTTGAAGAAAAATGATTGTATGCACAGAGTTGAGAAAGTAGCTTGAATGGACCAGATGCATGGTCATCTAAAGTTTAAATGCTTTCAGTGTTTTCCATTATGCTCTATGAGGAAGTCTCCATATGGCCAAAAGGAGAAAGCAATAGGGGTGTGTGTGTGTGCTGCCATTTCAGTAATGCTTCTAGTAAATCTAGCAATGCTTTTAGTAAATATTTACTTTGACAGGCTCCTGTACCTTGAACGTGATAATGCACTTTAGCATGAAATGCACTTGACAAAAGCTGCAATTTTAGGCATCAGGTTAATTGTTTTGTTAAATTATTGGCTTAGGTGGGTTATGAAAACATGTGAGATGTAATATGAGTTGAGGTAAGTGCTGAAACATAAGAGGGGTTTGTATCTACTCAGCTAGTCCTATTGGAACAGTGAAGAGCCAAGACCCAGAGAATCAAAGAAAAATGATTAGACAGTTATTTCAGGCCCTAAGGATTTCCAACATTAAGGAACAGACTAATTAAGTTAACCTCGTTGTCAAACAGGACAGTCTGTGTTCCTGAAAGGCTGGAACAATTAGCATAATGCTGATGAATAAGAATGAGCATCTATTCAATCCTCTGTCTCTTGGTTGCTTAACAGGTCACTGACTTTTGGACGGGTAGCCTCCTCTTGATTGTGCCAAATTCTTTCCTTTTTTTAAAATGATGGATGTTCTGTGGGATGTTCCAAGTTTGGGATATTTTTTATAACCAAACCCTGCATGACACTTTTTCAGAACCTTGTCCTGCACATTTTCATAGGTCCCTTGGTCTTCATGATGCTTTTTTATTGAACTATGCTCTTTAACAAACTCTAGGGCCTTCTATGATCAACTCTGCCATTAGAATTGAAATTGTCTTGTACTGTGTGGAAACATAAGGTTCACACTGCTTCAGCTAATTGCACTAATTTAGAGGTTTTACAGAATACACAATAATTATGCAATTCATTAAAAAAAAATTTGTAAAAACAATTGTGGGCACTGGGGGAAGTGGTAGCTCAGTAGGTTAGTACACCAGGTTGTTGATCAGAAGATTGGGGCTGCTGCTGTTAACCCACTGCTAAACCTAACCACTGAGGGGTGCAATGCTCACACAGTGCCAGTCCCAATCCCAGTTAATGGGTGGGTTGTAAGGAATGGGAGCAAGCCAAAAAATATATACAAAATAATAATAATTTTGTAAGCTGTATTGACTCATATACAGAACATGTAGCTGTGTTTCAGTCATGATCATTTTCTCCTACTTCAGTCTGCAAAGAACTGTTTCACCATACCACCATAAAGATATCTGTTTCTAATAGAATTGCTCTGAGTGAATTATTGATTGCTGAACAATGCAGAAAGGGTGTAGCTGTCTTTGTTGAGGCTGCAGGATTGGTCTATTTGGAAAAGAAATTTTGGGACACTATGTAAATCAGAAGTGCAAATGAATGGCCAGTGAGCATGTTAAATCTCACGCTGATGGATTGGATCCACACCTGTGACACGATTAACTATAATGGATCCAGAATCATAAAACTTCATCCACTTTTATTTGTCATGAGAGATTAGAAACAATACTAACCCAAGCCAATATATTTGAATACACTGTTTAATAAAATGCAACACAGTAAGCTAATACAATAATACTACACAGTAAGAAATACAGTAAGCTAATCTTTTTTTAACAGTAAATCTTTTTTAAACTCAATCATCTATGATGTTGATCTCTCTCTCTCTCTCTCTCTCTCTCTCTCTCTTTCTGTCTTCTCTCTTTCTCACTCTCAGGACTGTTTGACCCATTTGCCTGTTTTGCCCTTAGCTTTGCTGCTGCTTGACTTTTCTTTTGTAACCTAAAAACACAATTTAAAATTGGATTACTTTTCAAAAGCATGGGTTTCATTAAACTGTTCCAGTCCTGCAGTCAGGAAGAAAGTGAATAGTATTTACATGTCTGTTACAGGTTATCTGTCCTTTAAAGGTTATATAATTCTGAATTGTATGCACACATGAACAGTTAGGCATGTGAGGGTTTAATCATGGCTTTTCTAAGAGATCCATCATGTACAGACATCTACAAGCTCATATTGTGCTTCTGTTCATTTCCTCTGTGTATGTGTGGGTGGAGTCAGAGCCAAAATATCTTGATCCCATTAATCTATGCCTGAGGTTATGGAGCAGTCAAAAAGCAAATAAAGTCCACGATGAAAGAATCTAATAGAAGGTTTCTCCTTCAAAAGTATGTTGACATATCACAACATCCAAGCGGCCCTTTACAGTGAGGTGGGGGATTGTGAAATGAAGGATTTGGTAAATGATGACTATTTTCCCCTCCTTGCCAAATGACATCAATGTGATCATCATAATGATCCATGTGCTTGACCTATGGATTCCAATTTAGCTACCAGCAAACATTTAAATATTTAAAAGGTGAACATTAAAAAACATTCAAATGGTTTTCGATTTCTCAAGAACAAGGTCATGACCATTTGGCTGATTCCCATGTGTAGAATTTCTAAAAAAATATCTAAAAGAGCCTTAATGTTTCCATATCTACATGCATACTAGGTGCAAACATAGTGTGTGTGTGTTTTATAGGTTTAGAGATTAAAGTAAAGAGATTTAAAGTGCTAAGCATATCATAAATAAAACACACCTCCACAAACCACAGACAGTGGTTCAATTAACTGATTATTTTCTAGAAAAATGTATTTGACTGTTGATGTGGTGGACATTCTTAGTCTTTTTAGCTATTCAGTGTTTTCTCTTTTCATTCTACATGCCCCAGGACCAAAGACTTTAATGAGATTATATTACTCCAGTACAGCAGCATGAATCTCCCTATTACAATACACAGTATATAGCACTCATTATTACATTGCAGATTCTCTGAGTAAAAATATATTAGTGGTTCTATAAAAACTTAGTACAATGTAATGATTAAGCATATATATCATTAGATATGGATTTGAACACATAAATAATATACTCATAACGCTAATCCAACACTGCCACTGTGTGGAGGATGCATATTTCCAGCTTTTTTCCACATGTGCATCAGCTATGAGACATTGACTGCACTGTTATTTCTAATATTAGTTGTAAAGTACATGTACTTACCTGTTTAACCTCTTGTTTGAATCCTCTGATAAGCCCATGAGACTGAGGCCAACCTAGAACAAGAGAGTGTCTTTTCTCTAAAAAGGAAAAAAGAAGAACCAAACTTAAACAAACCGAAACAATGAAATCAGTCTTTCAGGCATTGTTTGGATTTATGTACCAAAGTATAACCTTTTGTAACAGCAGGGAGCTGCTCAATGGCAGGCAGCAGTCCTGTGGAGGCTCTTCTGGTCTCCAGAGCCTGCTTCCACCAGCTGCCCAACTTACAGTCACCCACTCGGTCTGACGTGGTCCTAAAATACACTACCTCCTTAATTCCTACATTTCTGCCCTCACTCCCTGCTTTGTCTTTGGTCTTCTCAGCAGGGCTGAGTGGCAACAATGGAGCTCCAAGCTGATGAGGACGTGAGCCACGCCTCAAAGGATTAAAATTTGTTACCAGAATAGAACTCCTGACAAATGCTGATGATGGTTGGTTGGATTCCCCATGCTCCAGGAGGTCCTGCATGGTTTCAGTAAGCGCACAGGAAGTAAGGATCTCTGGCTGGTCCATAGCATCCTGGGGATCGTAACAGAAGGGCCTGAGGCTCTTCTCAAATGGAGTATAAGGCAATGCTTTCTGAACACAGAAAGGGCAAAGACTCCTGAAACATCAACCACTCAACAGAGGACAAGTCATACTATTCCATACAAATTAATATAGTATGCAATTAATTAAATGAAATTACTGACAGGCAGTCAGTGTGAACAGCACTAAAATACAAGTCATTATTTATGTTATTAAGCCATTAACACAGAGCAGATATCACTCACTCGTAAAGGTTTCAGGTCCAAAACGCTTCTTGATCCAGATGCTTCATCACAAATGGAGTCTTGGCAATAAACACTCTCGGAAGATAAATCACTGAAATGTTCACTCTCATCTTTTGCCCCAATGCTCTCAGAATCTGGCTCCTGGATCATATCAGTCATTTCCTCTATAAAAACAAGGTGAGATTAGGAAGTACACCCAGCAATAAAATTTAGCACTTTTACTGGTCAAATGGATTGAAAAGTGAAAGAAAAATGCTCACCAAATTCAGGAAGGAAAAACTTGCCACCATCTGCGAGGACTGCAACATTATAAGGCACTGTTTTGTTGTCCTTACTGCTGTATATTTTATATAACAAGGCAAAACACATCAGGTCAAACTTGTATTATTTGCCTAAAGTATATACAGTACATACATACTATTTATTAAACCCATTATTGTTAAACTGGTACCCTTAAAAATTGAATCCTTTTGAGAAGTACATTGTATGATACTTTTAAACGATAGTCCTTCAAACCAGTTAGTGCAGTTAAATCTTTCAAGAAAATGGAGGGTGAGGAGAACATAAACACAGTTAACTCGATTATACACTCCACTTTATTAGGAACACCTGCTTATTATACAGTCAGCCAATGATGTGGCAGGCGCATGATGTAGAAAATCATATACAATTCAGTAGTTTTAGCTAATGTTTATATTAAATGACAGAAAAAAGAAATGGAAATAAATTTTGACCGTGGTACAGCTGTTTGTGCCGGACATAGTTTACTCATAATGGTGCCAAAAACTAAAACACATTCATTGAGTTGCAGTTCTGCAGGTGCAAATGCCTTATGAGTGGTCAGAGGAGGTATGACCAGACTGATTCAAGCTGACAGGAAGGCTACATTTGCTCAAATAACCACTTCTTACAATCAATATGAGCAGCATCTCAGAATGCACACAACAAACCTTGAGGTACGTGATCTTACAACAGCAGAAGACCACATCAGGTTCCATTCCTGTCAGCCAAGAACAGGCATCTACGGCTACAGTGGACGTTTCGTATCTCTAGAGATGTAACAGTACCCAGCCCATATTACACCAACAGCCATGCCCTGGTCAAAGTAACTGATATCACTTTTTAAACATTACCTAAAGCTGCTGACCTGTATCTACATGTTTTATGCACTCTACTGCTGAAACATGGTTGGCTGACTGATAAATGCATAATTGAGCAGGTAAGTGTAACTATACAGCTTTCCTGTTTTTTTTCACTGCAGCTACTAAATGTATAGTAGTTATTGAATAATACGCTTTCAAATTAATAACTGAGCTAAGCTAAGGTCCATAATGGCTGTTCTTATGTACAGTGATAATGATTGTAGCACTGACATATACAATGTATACACTGACCTGGTGCAAATTACAATATATCAGGATCCTGTTACCATTTAAAAAGCCTAACAAAAGGCCTTTAAATAAGTTAGAATACCTATCCTCTGATTGTGTGACATCCCCTGTGTGACCCTCAGCTGGATTTAAAAGATTTCCTGGTACTGCAGCAGTCAAAACATCCTCAACACCATCTAAATTTAAAATATTAAACAGAGAAAAAAAGGTCATAATTAAAGACAAGAAACATTCAAACCACAACAAAACAGCTAGACTCACTCTCAGAGGTGACCAGCTCATCTACACCTTCTCTACTCAAGCTTTTGAAGTGCATGTCCTTTGAGGTGTCCCCTACAGTCAGAGCGACATGAGAAGAGCACTGGGGAACAGCTTTAGATGGAATGTAATTGTCGCTCTGGGAGTCACATTCCTGATCCCTGGTCTTTTCTTGTCTCCTCTCAGCAAGTGGTGGAGAGAGGCTATAAATGTAGGAGTATGAAGACTCCATGCTGTATGGAGATGTGGAGCCAGAAGAGACAACTGCTGGAGACCCATGAATTTCCTAAAGACAAATAGAGAAGACGAATGAATCAATGAAAGGAACTCCAGATGATAGACTGGGAAAATTCCAGGCGATTCTCGAAAAAAGAAATCATCAGCTTTGTACTATTTTAGTTATAGTATTTCCAATAGAACAATAACAGAGGTTGCCATAGTTATTATGTATGGTGATATTGTTTAGTACCTTAGTGAGCTACAGTGAATATACACATGCATAGTGTACCATTCTGTTGTTCTGTTGCTCTGAAAAGTCCAATGCTGACTGTTCCTTCTGGAGCTCTCCAGGATTAGGAGTGAGGGGTAATTGACAAAAGAGCTCAGGTGACTGAGAAGTATTCCTGTTTACTTTCGTTTTCTCCAAGTGCTTTGGCCAGACCAGTATGGTCCTACATGAGCAAAAACAACATAAATAACTTATTTATTAGTTAGTATAATATTACTTATATTATTGTTTTACCATCATAACTATACATGCGAGATTATATTCTTATGCTTTGTACCTTATATGTTTTTTTGATGAGTTAAGCTCTGCGACAGTTTCTCTAAATAGCCTGAGAAAATCTCCAGAAGTCAGAGAGCCATTAAACAGACACTGGTAGAGCAGTGCAGATAATGGGCTAGGAGCATGTCCTGACAATATTAAAAGAAAATATTAAATTATTCATATAAAATATGAAAAGATCCCAAAATAATAAAGTCTCTAACCTACAATGACTACAAATTAGTTCACCTTTTACAACAACCTCATTTGCTGCAACATTATCACCAACATTTATTTGGTTTACTGTGTCAGGTTCATGTGTATTTGGTCTCTCCAATAATGTGAGATGTAGAATATCCTGCAATGAAAGGAAATAGCTGAAATATCATAACACTTGTGTACTTAGTTTTATGGACACAATCTTACTGTATCACCTTACATACATTAGCCAGTACTTCTCCACAGAGACTGGGGCTTTCACAGCTACATATGAAATGCTTGAGTTGATATTCATTTTCCAGTTGGCACCGTCTGAGCAGAATCTGAGCCTCAGCAACATGGCTGAAAGAATATGATGTCCAAATGATGCAAAAAGAGAAAACCTGACTAATCTAGTGCAAATTTAATAAGACATACTATTATATATTTTCTGGAATATAAGATAGAACCAGAGTGCCATAAATCATGGTATAAATCATTTATAATGACACCTACTTCTCAGTAAGATTTATTTTCACATACTTGTTCTGTAAGAGCACATCCACATACAGTCTGGCATCCTGAGTATTCTCTATAGCAGGCTTGATGTAGTAAAGGTACTTCAGTGCTGCTTGTCTCTGCCCCTGTCTCAGCAAGGTCCTTAACACAGCATAACTGTGACATGATGACAATTCTGAACTGGTCTCTGGGCTCAAAAGCTTTCCAAGCGAATTCTATGGAGGACAAAGTAATTGCTTTCCAGAACGCTACTTGTAACAAGAGCCTGTTTATGCCAGACAGACTACAAATTACAGTTTTACAATGTTTTTATGAGTGATTGTAGAGGATGGCATACAGATACAAAGCCATGGTCTAGGAGCCACAATCCATGGATATGTTTAGAGAAGCTTGATGATATTCTAAAGGCATGGAAGAATGATTCCAGGAGGTCTGCACCTTTACACTGCATGTTAGTCACATCCAGAACAAAATACATTATCTGAAGATAGAGTTAAAGAGAACTATCCAAAAATAATGTCTTAAAGAAGAGACCCCAGTACATCCCACCATCATTTATTTATTCATTCTTCTTCACTAACTGCTTCATCAGCTGTTCAGTGGAACTGGATCTCATGCCTGGAACTCTGTTTAAGGTAGGGATATACCCTCATTCACACCTAGAGACAATTTAGTGTACCCGTACATGCACACCTACAGAATCCAGAGGAAAAACATACAGAGAACATGCAAAATCCCTTACATGAGTATCCCAATCTCAGGAGAAAGCCAGGGACCCTGGAACAGTGATGGAGCAATGCTACATACTGTGTCACCATGGCACCCAACCTGCTTCTATCCATTTGACAAAAAGACAACTCAATATACTGAAATTCCAGCTATCCAGGGGTGCTGGATGCTCTCACTTAACCTGTGCCACTGATCAATTTAACTGCATTATCATATACCAAATTAAGAACCACAAAAAAGATACAATGGCTAGGGCAGGTGTGGTATCTGTATAAGGGACCAGCACTATCTTTAGGAGAGAGTGTAGTGAAGGCGGTGGGTATGTCTGGTAGGTGCATTCTTCTGAAACCCATAGTGGCCCATATTGTTTGTGCATATGAGCCACCATACACTGTATAATGGAGCTCCCTCTATATTCATCCTTAATATCACAACTAACAAGAGAAATCGTAGAGATTTTTTTAAAGAAATGCCAAATTGCCAAAAATTCAAAACTGTTATGTAACACAGAAGGGAAAGAAAATAGGAGGGGGTTGAGGAAAAATACTGTGCCCATGCACTTGACTATTTGTTACTGTGAATTACCGCAGCTCCAGACAAGTTGTCTTGAGGTTCTGTTTCATCCTCTGCCATATCTGAGAGATCTGCTTCAGCTCACTGGCATCTAAAAGAAAAATTATATGAAGAAATACCTAAAAGTATAAATAGTGATGTCTTCTCTTTTAGATTTCTCATCTCCCCCACACTTTGTTCATTATGTATTTTTGTACTAACATATACTAATCAGCCATAACATTAAAACCACCTCCTTTCATCCACTATTTTTGTCCCTTTTATCAGCTCCACCGACCACACAGGTGCACTTTGTAGTTTTACAGATAGAGACTGTGTAGATAGTTTTTTGGCAGACTTTGTTAGCCCCCTTTTATGCTGTTCTCCAGTGGTCAGGACCCCCACAGGACCACCACAGAGCAGGTACTATTTGGGTGGTGAATGATTGTCAGCACTACCCTGACCCTGATATGGTGGTGGTGTGTTAGTGTGTGTTGTGCTGGTAGGGTTGGATCAGATATTGCAGTGCTGCTTAAGTTTCTAAACGCTGTGTCCTCTCACTGGACACTGTCTATTAGACACACCTACCTAGCTGCTCCACCTTGTAGATATAAAGTCAGAGACAGTAACTCATCTGTTGCCGCACAGTTTGTGTTATTCATCCTCTAGTCCTTCATTGGTGGTCACAGGATGCTACCCACAGGACACTGTTGGCTGGATATTTTTGGTTGGTGTACTATTTTCAGTCCAGAAGTGACACTGAGGTGTTTAAAAACTCCAGCAGTACTGTAGAAATCCAATCATACCAGCACAACACACAATAACACACCACCACCACATCAGTGTTACTGCACTGCTGACAATCATCCACCACCACCCAAAAGGATGTGTTGTCTCAGTGCGTGCAGGTCCAGATCCCCACATCCACATTGTGCTATAGCTTTGGCATTAATTGGACACATCAAACATGTGTGTCCTGAGACAGGACAAGGAGAATGGAGAAGCAACATGTAAAAATGACAAGGAAATATCTTTATTTAATTTCTTCTGTACTTCTTCACATATTTCTGAATGTGACTTACAGGGGTTAGACAATGAAACTGAAACACCTGTCATTTTAGTGTGGGAGGTTTCATGGCTAAATTGGACCAGC
>JAOVYV010000002.1:13314006-13324191 GCA_025674545.1 Hassar affinis | reverse complement strand
CAAATACAGAAATAGACCCCGTAATTCAGACTGCGCCTTATAATACGGTGCGCCTTATGGTCCGGAAAATACGGTACATATAAATAGAAAATAAGTCAAAACTATTTTCTTACTCTTTTTTTTCAATTCTATATCTCCCAGGTGGAAAGATCTTACATTACAATTGTTTGTTAAATGTACATGAATTATGGTCTAAGGCAAACAATTCTAAATTGCATATCTTTGTTCTTGTTAGGGTTATTATATGTTTAGTTTTTTATTACCAGAGTGGGTACAGTGAAGATTTGTACAGACAAGGCTATAATGGAGATGTTCCGCTCATGGTCATCTCTGATGAAATCGTCCTGTAATTGCTTATAATGCTGAGAAAAGAACACAAAAAAGTCAATGTCAGGATTCAATACAAATGTATTACATTTTCCTATTATTTATATATATATAAATGAATACAATTAACCTCTGTGAATTTCATGGCAAACTGCCTCTTGAAATCTGTCTCCATCAGCAGGCTACAGAAAATCAACTCGTGGATAACCTTGCGAGCTCCTGTTAAAAGCAAGAGAAATGCAGAAAAAATAGCATAAAATAAACAATAGACTATATAAACTTTTTAAAATTCACTCAGAATAAGATTTATGTTATTCTTTTCAAATGTTCATGAAGGTAAATACAGTCATATTACCCAAATGAAGTTTCAAGACATATTTTAAACAAGGCCTGTATACAGTGATAAAAAAAACAAAAGTTACACAGTTGACAGTTACTGAACTTGCCTTTGTAAAGTCTGGCGTCATGCAACATGAGTCTGCTGATTAAACAAGGTTTACTGTCAGCACCGGGCTCCAGAGCCACCTGGCAAAACACCTGCCTAAAGCCCACTGTGTGCAAGAGAGAGAGAGAGAGAGAGGGAGAGGGGGAGGGGGAGGGAGAGAGAGAGAGAGAGAGGGAGAGGGGGAGGGGGAGGGAGAGAGGGAGAGAGAGGGAGAGAGGGAGAGAGAGAGAGAGAGAGAGAGAGAGAGAGAGAGGGAAAGAGAGAGAGAGAAAGAGAGAGAGAGAGAGAGAGAGAGAGGGAAAGAGAGAGAGAGAGAGAGAATGTCATTCACAAAGGAAAACAAATTCTATGACAATCTTGGATATCATTCATTCATTCATTCATTCATCTTCTTGGCCGCTTATTCCTTTTCAGGGTCACAGGAGAGCCGGTGTCTAGCCGGTCACATCACATAGTGCGCAAGGCAGGAACAACCCTAGACAGGGCGCCAATCCACAATCTTGGATATAAACTATGAAAACAATACATGGTTCACAGACAAGTGTTCTGAACTTCAATTGTTTCACTGTATTTTAAAACATTTTGCTGATGTGGGATTATTTACCAGTTAATTACCAGTTACCATTTAGAAAAAAAAAAATAATTGGAACTAGGGATGCACCGATTCATCAGCCAAACTTTGGTATCTGCCAATATTCGCTTTATCGACTGCCATCAGCATTCTGGCAAATAAGATGATATTCACCAATCACAGTGGCCATTTCATTGGCTATGTGATGGAGTAAATATTTTTCGTGCTTTGAGTGTGTTTTTGCACAGACATTCCTAGAGCACTTATGCCTTCTTCCTGCATGTGATACGGATAGTCAAAAGGGGAAATTAGTACTTTCTCTCCAGGAGCTGATATGGATAATAAACAGTTCAAATGAGTTCTTTTACTCATACCATCATTTTGAGCAAAAGAGCTGGATCATTATCAACTCAGCATTTAGTACATGGTACCAATTAGTTCAAACAATTCCTTACAGCTGTTCACACATCACAGCACTAGTTTTCTTTCCACAATAATATTAAGATTATGGTGTACCTGAGTAGCCAATGATCTGCTGGAACCAGGCACCCAGCCTAAGGGCAAAGGTTTGGTGAGCCATGACAGATGAATGAAGGAGCTCCACTCGCAAGGGCTGCTGGGTAATATGTTCTGAGCTGGACTGCAGGTGAAATATAAAAGGAAGTGACAGAGTGAACACACTGGAACTCCTAACACCTGAGAACATGATGGACAGAGTAAAGGATTTGAGTCCAGACGCTAAAACTGTTTACCGTTATGAGGTCTTTGACTTGTTGACAAGTTCTCAGGCTTCCTCTTTTGACAGCTCTCCGCCCCTGAATCAGGGATGAGACAAAAACTTTTAGCATGTTTAACATTTCACTGTTTTTCATAAGCAGTCCATTTGCATGTACATGCACACAGGTAGAATATAATACCTCCTTGTCAATAAGAGCAGTGTGTGCATGAGCTTCAGAGTGGTTACAGTTGATGGCCCTCTGAAGTGTGTAGATCACATGGTCATACGAGTGGTGTTCATCATTGTACAGCACACAGTAGTAAGTACTATCCTTTGATCTAATGACAACAAATAAATATGAGCAGGTTCAAGCAAAACTGATTTTCCTTTTTGATACTACATCTTTAAAACTTGTACCTTGAACAAACAGTATATTTAGTATATTACGAGTTATAGTGTGTTAAGCGTTAAAAGTGACAATTCTGTAACTCTATCTTTAGGTTTTTTTAGAAAACTAAAAGAAGGATGTGAGAGAGACTGAGAGTGAACTGTTTAAAGAATACAGTTTGGCTGACCTAAGTTCCATCTCCTCTGGGAACTCATCCCCTTCCTCCCACACAATCAGGTCAGTGATGTACTGCAGCAGAACCCGGAACAGCAACTGAGCACGTTCATACAGAGCAGCCTCCAGCACACACTCATCCTGAAATACACACATACATTTTATGAACACCTGACCATCATAACCATATGCATGTCATTTGAAACACATGCAATTTGAAACACAAATCTATGAGGTTTTAACATCAGACACTCAGGATCCCTATATGAAAGCAGAGAGGAGAGATTAGAAAATTCAGATAAGAAAGGCTTCTGAACAGTCTACCATGTCTTCTGTTTGGTTCAGTGGTTGCTTGTCATGATTTATATTATGCCTGTTTTGGTCTTAGGATGATGACAAAAGCCAGAACACAAAGCACAGCAGACACCTGCTCTTTTCCAGGCAGATGTGACAACTTCCTGACCATAATCTTATCTCTAAGCATCAGCTGAGTGACATGCACACTCAATAAAGCCTCCTTCCCAGACAAGGTCCCTAGGCAAATGCTCATCACTACATGTCTATCACCAAGGTGAGCTCAGCCAAGCTGCTACCAACAGTGAATGTTGTCTTTATTCACTGTAAAATAAAAAGGTTTCCTTCCTTTAAACCCTAATACGAACCAAATTATAATTACAAATGCTACAGAATTTAAATGCTTGCATAACGGTTACATAATATAATCTGCCATACATCGGCTGTGACTATAAAGCTTGTTAGTAGAGGAGGCCTGCCCATGCGTCACACAGCCTGCTGTTTTCCCAGGCCAGCAAAGGACAGTGTGCTCTGCAATCATCCTCTGACCTCAGGGGAGGAAGTTAGCTCATACCACGCAGAACACATGGAAAATCCTAAGAAAAGCCTCAAAATGAGTTTCGTCAAAAAAGGAGGCCTTACTGTTTCCATGGCTATGGCTGTCCCAGAGTCGTGTTGGGAGCAACAGGGGCCAGTCTTCCAGGCCTCCAAATCTCCACAGTCACAGAAGCCTCCTCCAGATGATGCATGCATCTAAGAAAAAAACAGATGGTTAGGAATAAATCAGCAATAAGCATTAGGAGCTTTTTTTTCTTTATTAGGAGCATTATACTAAGGAGTTTTAGTAACTGACCTTGTAGCGATGGCTCTTGTGTACACTGTTCTGAAAGCAGTCCATACACAGCACACAGGTGGGGTCTATTGCACAGTCCCTGAAAAAGCATAAAAGAACCATAATGCACATGTTATGTTGTTTTATAGAACATATTTTGCATAGACAAAGTGTTCCTTGCTTGGACATAACCTTCTCACTTTAAGATCTGAAGGTTTTAATAACACAGGAAGACACTTTGAATGGTGAAGTTCATTAACTCTACTCATCACTGCTTTCATTCTAAAAAAAAATATTCCCAACACTCAATCCAGAAATTGACTCATGTTTGAACACATTTTATTCACATTTTCCAATCACCGAGTTTGGCTTCTTTAAAAGGTAAATTTAAAGGTAAATTCTATGCAAATGTGAATCCTTCCAGCTCCAACCTGCAGGAGTAGACCGTCTCGCCCTCTTTAAAAACACGGCCACACAGCTGAGAGGAAGAGCCGCCGTTTCTTTGTTGAAGTTTCTCTAAGCCGACACTAGGGTCCTCCCCAAACAGGAAGTACTCCAGAGGCTGCAGGATGCGTTCCTGTACTCGTTCCTCCTCTTCCACCAGCTGGGGTTCAGCCTGCAGGCAATAAATATGGGGGACCTTCTCTGCCAAATACTGCAGTATTGCAGACCGCCGGTCTGAGGCCTCCCACCATCTCTGAAGAGAGATATTTGAATAAATGAATCATCTTACATGTTTTTCAACTGCTTAACAATGGTCAAATGTAACATATTTAATTATGTTACATATGTATGTGTGTGTGTGTGTTATACATGTACACTGATCGGCCATAGCATTAAAACCACCTCCTTGTATCTACACTCTTTGTCCATTTTATCAGTTCCACTGACCTTACAGGTGTTCTTCAGCGGTTTGGACGCTCACAGGACCCCCACAGATCAGGTACTATTTGGCTGGTGGATGATTCTCAGCACTGCAGTGTTCCTGATATGGTGGTGGTGTGTCAGACATTGCAGTGCTGCTGAAGTTTTTACACCCCTCAGTGTCACTGCTGGACTGAAAATAGTCCACCAACCAAAAATATCCAGCCAACAGTGTCCTGTAGGCAGCATCCTGTGAGCACTGATGAAGGATTAGAGGATGACTAAAACAAACTGTGCAGCAACAGATGAGTTACTGTCTCTGACTTTATATCTACAAGGTGGAGCAACTAGGTAGGTGTGTCTAATAGAGTGGACACAGCGTTTAGAAACTTCAGCAGCACTGCAGTGTCTGATCCAATCGTACCAGCACAACACGCACCAACACACCACCACCACATCAGGGCAGTGCTGACAATCATTCACCACCCAAATCATACCTGCTCTCTGGTGGTCCTGTGGGGGTCCTGACCACTGAAGAACAGAATAAAAGGGGACTAACAAAGTCTGCAGAGAAACAGATGGACTACAGTTTGTAATTGTAAAACTACAAAGTGCATCTGTATGGTCAGTGGAGCTGATAAAATGGACAAAGAGTGTAGAAACAAGGTAGATTTTATATCCACCGTACGTGTGTGAAGTTTTGTCTGTGTGTTCCTGAGAGGCAGAGAGCCATAGGACAGAGAAGAAGAAGTGCAACGCCTGAGTGTTATATATAAGCACAAAACTAGAAACTGAGGTCTAAGCACAAACCTTTACTCCTCTACTCTACTCTTTATATCCTCATCTCACATGCACACCTTTCTTATCCTGTTTGTTTTCGGTATATTTATTGTAATCCTAAACATGACATCAGACTGCAGAACTATAGAGAGACGGCCATGTTTCGGTTTCTCTGCCTTGGTCTGGGACGCTAGCTAGAAAACTAGCAGAAATCTCAGATCACATGATGCAAATTACTCCATCAGCACTGCATGCAAACAGTAAATCACGATCCCGGCATTATATCATCAGACTCCCTTACTCCAGCCTAATCACCGATTCTGCCTCACGCATGGCTCTATCGTGGCATGTAGATGAACAGAACTCCCCTTGCAAAAGGAAGAATAATTAGGTTCACAGAGTGACACAAGCATGCACACACAAGTTAACACAGCCATCACGCATGTTTTAACAGCACTTTGATATGTTAGTCATCCAAGCAGGAGGGAAACAGGGAAGAAGGAAATCATGCATTTGGCACACACTTCAGAGCTGCTGTCAGAAGTTGTCAGAGCAAAAAGGACCCTTTAATCTGTAAAATAACCTTCAGAGAGCCAAACTATTCAAATATAAGGCTCAGTATGTAAATGTGTATGGTACAGTTTTTTCTTCCTGAGATGTGTGCTGAAAACACGAGGTCCAAGTTTCACATATTTATTGGTCTATTTGCATTGAGTTCCTTTTCAATAAACCCAGTCAAACAGGTTAACGCCTCTACGAAATCAATAATACATAGAAGAACTTATAATAATAATAATAATAATAATAATAATAATAAGCTGTGATGGCCAAAACCACGGCAACCAGTTGCAAGATATCAACTGACCACCTGCTAACATCGCCTCCACAATTATTTAGCACACATTCGGGTATTACTACGTATCAACCTCCTTTTATATTTCAGTATACCCGGAGGAAAGAAACACTACCACAGATACAGATCTTCACCTAAAAACACATCATGAGTCACAAACCTGTCCTGAAGTTCTGCTCTGACACGGAATCATCACGGCCAGTTGTACCAACATTACCGAGCTCGTGCGAACGCTTAAGCAGGGTTAGCTTGCTAGCCTGCTAATGTTAATGAATGTTGCTTTCTGAACCAGCTTCACGCTAATGAACAGTTCGCCAGGTCAACGTTCAATAAAGTCATGAAATGCAATGTATTCGTGTAAACAGCTAAAAAGCGAGCTACACGCACTAGCCGACTAGCCAGACTCTTCTCTGCTGTTAGCAGGTTGACGTTAGCTGCCTGGACATCTAGCACTAGCTCTTGCTTACCGAAAGCAAAAACATAAAGCACAATAAGGCTGGAAGGAGAAGTCTGTGTCGCACAAGGCAGCCACGGAGCACAAACACACACAAACACACACACCAAACACACACACACACACAGCGCTGCTGTAACAGGCAACGCTGCACAAGCAACAAGACGGAATTATTACCGTGCATAACTGGAGCGCGTTTACTGCTTTTGCACCTTCCGCCATGTTGATTCTGTGCGACGCACCACGGGAACCGGCACAGACGCACCACGGCAACCGGCGCGGACGCAGACGCAGACACACTACGGCAACCGACGCAGACGCAGACACACCACAGCAACCGACGCAGACGCGACGCGGACGCAGACACACTACGGCAACCGACGAGGACGCAGACACACCACGGCAACCGGCGCGGACGCAGACACACCACGGCAACCGGCGCGGACGCAGACGCAGACACACCACGGTAACCGGCGCAGACGCAGACGCAGACACAGACACACCACGGTAACCGGCGCGGACGCAGACGCAGACACACCGCGGTAACCGGTGCGGACGCAGACGCAGACACAACACGGCAAACGGCGCAACGCAGACGCACCAAGGCAACCGGCGCAGACACACTACGGCAGCCGACGCAGACGCAAATTATTGCTGAACTTTTTTTGTATTCGTCTAAGCAAACCAGGTGTCATCTAATTAAACACGCACAGGTTAAATATGCTTATATACACATCATATATGCATAAATATACTTACAGTATATGCATCTAATTTTAGGATGATGTTCCAGTTAAACCCTTCAGTTGACTGTGAAGACACTCAGAGAAAGACTTTGTCCTATATTTATCCTGTCCTGTATTTATATCCTGTATTTATCATGTAATCATGAAAATGTTGAAAATGTCTGAAAAACAAAATCAAAAATCCAAGAAGTATCAATATTTAGAGAAATTCTGTAATATCATTTTAATGAGGGGCAGCACATCTATTGTACAATGAGATTTTTGATATCTAAACAAACATAGAATGATTTTGTGATAGAGGAGTTTAATCTATAATAGGAAGGAGGCGGTGACCTTGACTGGACTGTAGAAACAGGTTTGATGGAGGTTAGTGATCAAGAAGAAAGAAACTAGTTGGCTTTGTTTAAGCCAGATAGTGAATTTAATCATATAGGTTTGTAACTCATTCTAGGCATAAACTAATAGATTTCTCATAATGAAATTTATTTAATGTATTTACTGGATTTAAGAAAAGTCTATATTCTCAGTGCTTCAGTCGTGTATTTAGGACCTGCTACTGCAAGCAACATTGCTTGTGTCTTTGCTTGATCTGTACCTCTTGTTAGTGGATGGATAGTAGTTAAGTCATATAAGATGTGTACCTAATACATATTCTGAATGACATGTCTCTTCAAAGAAATTTGTTTCTGTGAGGCAATTTCTCCAAATAGTTGTATGTTTTTAATTTTATGCGGATGTTTTGGGGTCATCTTTTTAATTCTCCTAGTGGGCTTACTAAAGGTATACAGTATAATCTGTTCATGTATAAAACATTATTTTTCCAACTGCAAAAACACTTCCTTCAGATGTTCAGCACCTTTTACTGCACAGTTCAGTTTCCTAATTTAATTCCTATACACTTTTCTAGGCTTTGATTGCTCAGCCAATCCAGTGCATTCAGTTTGTACTTCCAGCATTGTTTTCTCAAACAGGAATAAGCGTCCACTAGAGGACGTCCTCTCACAGACAGGTGTATACGAGAACATTTCCAAAAAAAAAAAAAAAACAGGGCAAATTTCGAAGTAAATGAGTGTCAGTAGTATTTGAAAGAAAGTGTGAATGGTTCAGGCTTTGGTTAAATGAAGCTTCAGGCTCTGGTGGAGTTTTGCGGAGACAGCGTTAATAATATGTACAATGAATAGTATATGAAATAAAATCGAAAAAAGAAAAGATAGATAGATAGATAGATAGATAGATAGATAGATAGATAACCAAATGCAAGATATATAGAAGACTGGTACGATGAATTAATAATAAATTTAGTAAAAATGAGATTGGGATGAGTGGAAGACTGTGAGTGAATGGATCTGGGATTTGAGCTTTCTTAATATTGAGCCCATTCTTAAAGTTAAAGCCTTGCATTATTGTGGAGGTGAAGAAATGCAGATATGTATAGTTTATTTATGTGTTACAATAATTGTTGTCTTAAATGTTTTTGGTGTCATTTTTTGAAAATAATATATCGAAAATCCAAGAAGTATCAGTATTTAGAGAAATTCCACTGTAATGTCTTTTTAATGAGGGGCAGGAAATCTATTGTACAATAAGATTTTTGATATCTAAATAAAAATTGAATGATTTTGTGACAGAGGAGTTTAAAATCAAATATGATTTCATGTATTTGCTCACTAGTAAGTGTGGTGTATAAAGGTAATGGACATGGGACATAGGGAGGGCAGAGTGGAAGCACTTTCAAATTATTGGCTTTTTAAGTGGGCTTAAAACTATGTGTTCTGTATCGTAGAATAAAAACAAAAGGCCACATTTATACCTTTTGTAATTGAAATTTTGTAATCTTAACGATCTTAAAGTTTATTTTAAAGCCTGTCCTGTCAGTTAAATCAAAATCTAAACATTTTATTCCCAGCAATATACTGCATTTTTCTGAGCCAGATTCTTACTGTTCAAACTAATGTTTTTACGGATCACTTCACCTAACACTTTCTCTTATTTTACCCACCATTCCACGTGTTTGTTTTTAATAAATGCAGGAAGATTGAAAAGGACAGAACTGGCAACAGAGAATCGGTTGTTCAGAGAGGAAAATATAATCACAAATCAGACTACATGCAGCAGAGATTTGTCTGAAACTGATTAATGTAAGATCTACTGAAATCTGGTCTTGCTGTTTAAATGAAACGGTAGTGGAAGGGTTATTCAGTATATCAGAGATGTAGCAGTGAAGTGCAGTCCGGGACAGAGACTCTACTTTTGACATCTGAGAGAACCGGAAGTTTGGTCCTGCTGTTTGCGGTGTATCCTGCAGCAAGACGGTTTGCGTCGGAGCAACTCAACAAATATGGTTCGTAATTTCTCTTCTTTCGAAACATGTCGCGTTACACCATACACCCCCCCCCTCCTTACTGCACTGCCAGGGGACTGAACCTCCAAAAAGAAATGATGGGTGACTGATGGATCTAATATTTAGCGCTGCTAGCCTGCTATCCTGCTGTTATACTAATAATATCATCTCTGTAACAGACGCGCTGTTACTCAATACTGTCTTATTATACTGAAATACTCAATTATCTTTTATTTAGGTTTTGCAGGTCATACAAAAGGGAGAGCGTCAAATACATCCTGAAGTGAAGTTACTCATATATTACTTATACATATACAGGGGTTAGACAATGAAACTGAAACACCTGTCATTTTAGTGTGGGAGGTTAAATTCATGGCTAAATTGGACCAGCCTGGTGG
>JAOVYV010000002.1:13116169-13134163 GCA_025674545.1 Hassar affinis | reverse complement strand
ATCTATCTATCTATCTATCTATCTATCTATCTATCTATCTATCTATCTATCTATCTATCTATCTATCTATCTATCCTCATTATGCCTACCACAATATATTTCAATACCAACAGCTCCATCTAGTGCCAGTCAAGATATTCTTCTCTTTTCTCTAACTTCCTGTAAGTGAACTGAACATAACCTTTGGAGCTCTTTATGTATTTCAATAGATAAGATTTTCTGAGATCTTTCAGCTCATTTTTTGTTAGAGGATGGGTTATTTTTGCATTAACTTCAGCAGAAAGTTCTTCATGTTATGTAAATTCCTTCCTCAGGCTCAGGAGGATGTGATCCGGATGCTCAAGTCTGGTCTCAGTTGCCCAGAGAAGCTTGAGTCTCATTACAGCTCAGCATTTCCCACCAAACCCCTGAATGCCCTGCAGAGAGATAAACTTCTCATCAACAACCACATATTCCATGAAGACGTATATGAAAAGCCTATGGCAGAGGTATGTGATGTATGCATGCATGCAGTATATGCTCTGAGTTAATCTTTTACTTTATTTATAAATGAATACATTTATGGTGCTAAAAGTAGGACCACTGAAATATTAACTAAATAATTGTTTAGTAGTTGTTGGCTGCCAGGATGCAAACATTTATTTTTGCTGATGTACACGTACTGTTTACTGTTTGTTGCTGAAATTATTGTATCCTGTGGTGGTATGTCCATGTCTCTCAGTTAGACAGGCTTCAGGATAAGCACAGAGAGGCATATCGGCGAATGTTGGAGCAGTTATTACTGGCTGAGAAATGCCATCGGCGTGTTGTTCATGAGCTGGATGTGGAGAAACGCAAGCATATAGACTATATGAACAAGAGTGATGACTTTACCAACCTGCTGGAACAAGAGAGAGAAAGGTAAGAGGTTGGATAGGGCTGGAGCTTTTGGGTTGCCATGTGCAAATCCTTCATATAGTACTACACACTGCACGTTAGCAGTTATCATATATACATTACTGCACAGTAGAGTTTTTTTCTTTGCATATCACGGGTTTGTTAAGAAGTTGGGGATAGAGCGCAGGGTCAGACCTGATACGGTGCCCCTGGAGCAAAGGATTAAGGACCTTGCTCAAGTGCCCAACAATAGCAGCTTGACAGTGCTGGGGCTGTAACCCCCTGACCTTCTGATCAGTAACCCAGAGCTTTAACCATTGAGCCACCAATGGGTATTGAGACTATATCTACTGGCACAGATGAAAGATCAAGAGATACAGAAGCTGGCACTGGAATCAAAGTGTACAAAACCCGCAGTCGTCTAGTAATAACCAAGTGTAGAGCTTGCAATTAAATTATTTAATGAAAACGCAGAGAGTAGAGAGTAGAATTTAAATATGAGAAATGTTTTATGACAATCCGTTGTTGTTATTTCATTTATTTTTTATAAGATCTGTGCAACAAGAAACCCCTGGACCTTGGTCTCATATAAATATTCATATTTAATCTAGGAGTAATTTATTGTTCAGTAGCACAGTCTGTCATGGAATACGATTGATATGATTGTTTGAGAAAGAGAAATGAAATTGCTCAGAAGTGAAACTTAATTATTATTTTTTTAGTTAATTGGAATACAAGTGCTTAGCCCTCAGATGAGTCCATCATGCCATTTTCTATACCCTCAGTGAAATGAGCTGCCATCATTTCTTTTAATCTCAGCATTAAAAGTTTTACCACCATGTTTCAGGATTTAGATTTTGCGCAGGACCCTGCACACACATTCTCACACACAACTGCAAACTTACATATGTCAGCAATTACATACATTCAGGGACTCCTCCCAAAAATGTAACATCTGTTGGAGGAAAATATTTTTCAGCTCCTATATTTCGCACCTGTTTTTTCTGTGCCATGTGAAATCAGTCATCTTGGGTATAAAGGGAAACAGATAGTAAAAATCCTCTTTAGGATTTGTGTATCAGGGTTTTTACTTCACAATCTTTATAGGGTTTCTAGGATATTGCAAATACAGTAAAGTCACAGAAATAAAATGTATTTCAGTTGTACAGTCTCAATTAACAACATTGAGGTAGTAATAGTGGTCATTATGTACATCTTAGTCACTGAAAATGCTGTGTAAATGGTCTGTAAGCATGAATAAGGTCACTGTGAGTATAGATTCTGTACTAGTCTTTCCCTGCCCTTGTATTTTGAATGCAATTTGCATTGCTCCTCTTTCTTAAACAAAATAAATTTGCCTGCTGACATGCAAAGAAGGGACAGAAGTGTTCGCACTCTTAGTAATTGCAGTGCTACTGAGAGATATACTCGATGTTTTTTTTTTACAAATAAATCATTCGACTAGACAGACAAACCTAATTTCACATCCCGTCTGTGTTCACTGCAAGGTCTTTCACTGCAGAGACTCTTAAGGCTATGCCATATATGGGCAATGTGACATCATCAACCAGTTTGCTCAGGAGGCGTTTTGAACACATTTCCCTTTATCATAGTCATGATAGCATGTGTGGAATGCTACAGTGTAATAGGTCTGGCTGATTGCTTCAAATCTAGATGCATGTCATTTAGATAATTAGGAGCATGGGCACAACTTGGGTACATCAAAGCTAGATGGTAAGTTCTGACAAATTTGACAAAGTTATTTATAATCTGCACAGTATGTCAAGTCATATGTATACTAAAAGGCTTATGGTTGAGCTAAGAGGCTGAGTGTTAGCATTAGAGATTTTAAATACACTGATACCCTTTTACTGTCTTTCCATAAATAGTGAACTTTCAGAATGGTGCAAAACAGATATTTTGTGCTTTCTTTCAATAATGTGATGATTAGATGCAAGCTGAGAAGAAATGTGTCTCATGGAAAGACCATGAAACCAGAGAATGGTGTACACAGCCAAGCTTGGGTGCTTATTTAAATATTCACTCGCATTTTGGATTTTCAGTCATGGTGGCAGCAGTGAAAGAGGAGAAGTGCTTTTGTCTGGCAAAGCTGCCTATTTGGGGTCTCCAGTGGGTTTCCATTCAAGCTTGAAATGCATTGTACAAAAAAAAGAAAAAAAAAAGATCTATCCTAGAATAATCTCTGCACCAGAAGTACAACTTATTGAATGCCTCAACACGTACAAGACTTCCCTAGTAGGTAGAGTACTTGTTGAGTACATGTGTTTGCATTGTTGCTCTTTTTCAGATTGAAGGTGCTGCTGAAACAAG
Source organism: Hassar affinis (assembly GCA_025674545.1). NCBI lineage: Eukaryota > Metazoa > Chordata > Actinopteri > Siluriformes > Doradidae > Hassar > Hassar affinis. The sequence goes on along the minus strand of JAOVYV010000002.1, from coordinate 13,130,956 downwards.
AAAAAGCCTATCAGGTACGAAAAGAACAGGAACACTCAAAGCGACTGGAAAAGGTTCGCGGAGAGCTGAACAAGTTAAAAGCTTTTGCACTCATGCTGGTTGACGAACAACAACTTCACCTAGAGCAAATTGACCAGCAGAGCCAGAAAATTCAAGACCTTCTCAAGAACCTTCAGGAGAAAGAGCAGCAGCTGACTCAAGTTGATGGCAAAGCAAAAGAAGACAAACAGAAGCTCTTGAACCTTGAGGCTGAGTTTGAGGTCAAGGGCTCAAACTTTGCACACCAGTATGATGAGATGGCAGCTAAACTTGCTATCCAAGAGAGTCAGTACCAGCAGATGTGCCAGAAACATGCAAATCTGTCACAGAAAATTGAGGAGCTGGAAGAGACAAATGCAGTTCTGCAGAAATCAGCAGAGGAGCTGCAGGAGCTGAGAGATAAAATTAGCAAGGGGCAGTGTGGCAACTCAAACTTGATGGCAGAATTAGAGAACTTGCATAAGATTGTCTTGGAGATGGAGGGCAAGGATGAGGAGATCACTAAAACGGAGAATAAATGCAGTGAGCTGAAGAGGAAGCTTCAAACTGAGGAGGGAAACAACAAGGAGTTAAAGTTGGAGGTGGAAAAATTGCAGAAGAGGATGATAGAGTTAGAGAAACTGGAGGTAGCCTTCAACATGGGCAGGACTGAATGTGCTCAGCTACTGAGTGCACTGGATAAAGAAAAAGCCTTGACAAAAGAACTAGAAGATGAGCTAGTGACAGTTAAAATTCGCATGAAAGAGGTGGAATCATCTGAGCTGAAACTGGAAAAGTCAGAGCTGCTCCTGAAAGAGGAGCTAATAAAGCTGAAGTCTGTCACTGTATTAATGGTGAATGAGCACAAGAACATGTCAGAGAGAATACGATCTGAGGAAAAGAAAAGAGAGGACCTGGAGAAATTGTTTAAGGCAGAACAGGAGAACGTTATGGTAGTTACTGAGAGGTTGATTGAGGAAAGTAAAAGACTCCTAAAATTGAAATCGGAGATGGAAGAAAAAATAAGTACCTTGATCAAAGAGAAAGACGAGCTGAAAGAGAAACTTACCACTGAGGAAGAGAAGTGTAAGGGATTGAGTTCCAAAGTTTGTAGAATAAAACACATAAATAATGAGGTGAGAGAAGAAGGAAAGCTATCTGCAAATGGGGAAGTGGGGAACCTTTTAAATTCTGGTATAACAGATGAAAATAAAGTTATAGAACTGACTAGGGAAATTGAAAGATTAAGGAAACGTCTCAAACAGCTTGAGGTTGTCGAGGGAGATCTTATGAAGACAGAGGATGAGTATGAAATGTTGGAGAAAAAGTTCAAGAGTGAGCAGGAAAGGGCAAACTCCCTTTCAAAGCAGGTAGAGGATATGAGGAATCAGATAGCTTTGATGAAGGTAGTAGAGAAAGAAGAAGCAGCTAGTCAAGAAACAGAGTTATGGTGGCGGTGCAAGCTTGAAGAGACCAAAAATAAAGACCTGCAAGCAGATATTCAAGCTCTCAAGGAAAAGATCCATGAGCTCATGAACAAGGAGGACCAGCTTTCACAACTGCAAGTAAATTACTCTGTTCTACAGCAAAAGTTTCTTGAGGAGGAGGACAAGAAGAAAAGTATGAGCAATGAAGTTCTTAATCTTACCAAAGAGCTTGAAAATACAAGGCGCTACAGTCGTGCCCTAAGACCCAGTAACAATGGAAGACGAATGATGGATGTTCCAATGATGTCAACAGGAGTGCAGACTGATGTTGTTGAAATCAAGACAGGGGGTGATGATGAAGACAATCCTGCAGTGTTCATCAAAAAGTCTGTCCAAGAAGAGAACCACATCATGAACAGCCTTCGACAGAGAAGCTTTAAGAAACCTGCTGAAAGGCCATCAGTCAGGGAGATCTACCCTCCACCAGCTGGTGACCTTGCATTAAAGAAATCCTGGATACCTTGGATGAAGAAGAAAGAAAATCATGCTTCAGAAAAGCCACTGCATATAAATGAGGAAATTGCACATTCGGAAATGACCCAAAAGCAAGGCCAACCATTACATATTCGACTGACTCCTGACCACAAGAACAGCATGACAACCCTACAGATCAGCAGCTCTCCTGCAGAGAACATCTTTAGCACTGCGATACCCACTCCCTCCCACTGTGGTGTTCAAAAGCCACAAATAACAATCATTCCTTCCACTGCTGTTTCTCCAAACGATCGAGCCAGATTGATAAAATGTCCTGAGAGAGTGAAATCTCCACTGACCATCACAACTCTCTCAAGAGCTAAGTCCCCAGAAAGCATTAAGACCTCAGCTATTGACAGACCAACATCACCCATATCCCTTATACCAGTTAGCTCATCTAGCTTGGCACATATATCCAGCTCCCCAGAGTCTCAGGAAACGATCACAGGCCGGGCGGTATTTAAAGTGACTCCTGAGAAACGTCTGGTCCCCGCACCGATTAAAAAGTGTAACTCAAATGCTAATATCATTACCACTGAGGACAATAAGATTCACATTCATTTAGGCTCACAAGTCAAAAAGCCTCTTGAAAGCAACAGCTCGATGGTCATGGTCAGAGCTGATGCTATAGCAAATGAAAACAAAGAACTCGCTACAGGCACTGTGCTACGTTCTCCACGTCATGCCCCAATCAGTAAACCGACACCAAGCAAAGTGACAAGCAGCCTCACCATTACACACGTTACCCCTGCACCACCCAGACCAACGCTTTCTGTGGTAAGTACTGTGCCTGATATGAAACTTTTAATAGAGGAAATTTTATGCGTGTGTCAGGATCCAAACATTTATTAATAAAAAGAAACCCTTCTACTACAAATGACCTACTTCTATAGAGAAACAATATTGTAAACTATATATTTTATCTTATTTATCTTTAAATGAAGTTTGTGTACAAATTTTACATTGTTGCTTCAGATAAATCAGCTTGCTTAATTTTTTTTAAATGTACTTCAAAATACACTGAAGTACCAGAAAAACTGGTATACCAGTTACTACTTGTTAGGGCAACAGGGAACATTGCACAGTCCTCACGCTGATGTTTGTTGTGGCTCCAGCATTGAATTCTGATCTTACTTGGCAATGTTTTACACCTATCACGTGAAATGATTCTTGCCACCAGAAACATGGCAGAAACATCTCTTCCATAGATGTCTACAGCTTTATATACCGTACACACTGGCACATGCAACCAATGATGTGCATAGGTGGCGTTGCTATGTATTTGCATACCAGTTTTTCTGTTGCTTCAGTGTAGTTTCTTGCAATTATTTTAAATATTTAGGATAATGTGTAACCTTGGACCATTTTTATCATACAGTTCCTGTATACTATATTCATTTTTGTTCCTTTTCACCTATTTTTTGTCTGTAGCAGCCTGTAGTGGATCCTCAACCACATCGATCTGGGCTCACTCGCATTCCCATGTCTCGGGGTATGAAAACTGGGAAGGCTGTACTTGGGGCTCTAGGAATTCCTAGTAATGTGAAGATGGAAACAAAAGGAGAAAGCCAGTCCATGCGTATTGAGCTGAAGAAACCGTAAGAATTGTGGAAAAACTTAAATATGCACATAGGGGGACATAAAAGACTCTTAAGGCTTAATGGACTATGTATAACAGTTAGATACACAGATTAGTTATGTACTTCATGTTGCTCTTTTTGGAACAGTCAAGGAATGTTAGTCACTCTTACTTCTAACACTATATAACTGCCATTATTAGGGCCCACTTTAAATCTCTATTCAGAGTGTTGCTTGAGATGCCATTACTATGAATTAAGGTAGTTAAAAGTAAGAACACATAGTGGGCTTAACACCTTAAATGTTTTGTATATGTTTTGGTTAATGTTACAGAAGCAAAGCTTCTTAATGTATAATGTTTTTACTATTGTTTATAAGTAAAGAAAACCTTTTAAAATACCTTTATTGTGTCAGGTTTTAGGTTTACTGAAGAGACTGACAAAGTATAGATAAATAAAAGATATGTATATAGGTCACTAGATGTATAATACTGAATCTATACACCTGTTGCTTGATTGTGAATTAGACTGTATAACCGGTGCAGTGGTAGTACATCAACCCCAGCATTTCCTTGAAAGATGGCTCCGAAAATAGCTTTAATTTTCAGTGGCATTTCAGACCTTTGTGGACCTAAATTTTCTATATTCTAAATATTCCAACCCAGTTTTAGTCTAAACACTTCCTTACTATCACAGCAATCTTTAACAACTTAACCTATTGTCTTCATCACATTTCTCAGCACTTACGTATGGGAATGTGGTAGAGTAGGAGATTCAGAGACCTTCAATAAAGTCTATCTCCACCCTTTATCTTAACCGCTTATTTCTATTCAGGGTCACAGGAGAGCCGGTGCCTAGCCAGCAGCTTAGGGCGCAAGGCGGGAACAACCGTAGACAGGGCGCCAAAACATTGTAGTACACACACACACACTCACATACTAGGGGCACTTTAAAGACACCAATTAACCTAATATGCATGTCATTGGACTATGGGAGGAAAGCAGAGTCCCTGGAGTAAACCCACGCAGACATGGGGAGGACCTGCAGACTTGGACCTGCAGAAGACCCAGACCACTCCACCCAGGGATTGAACCCGGGATCTTTTTGCTGTGAGACGACAGTGCTACCCACCAAGCCACCATGTCGCCCCTGCAACAAATTCATTAATTGTATATTTATATTTGTATGCTACACATATGTACAAATATTTTTGATTTTGATGTACAGCTGAAGGATGTTTATCAGTTAGTCAGCTACAATTGTATGAACACATATAGTTTGTCTTATATTTTCTATTTTGTGTCATAACGTTAATATATTTCACACTTAACATCATATATTTTACGTTTGAGAATATATTTAAAAATTACAAATATAAGAGAATAGCTGTGCAAATACATTGCACTGTATTTACAATATATTTCACATATATTTTAATACTTTAAAATATATAATTGAATACTTTTTTTCTGTGTGGGTAGAATGATAGATAGATAGAAAGGCTAGAAAGTTGAGGAGAGAGCACAATTCAATAGCCAGTGAGCTATGAATGGCTCCAAAAAGTATAAAATACACTTGGCTGCAGTCATGAAGAGATGAAAGGAGGTAATAGGAGACAGTGGGCCCGTTTGACACTTCTGGGGTTGGAATGTGGAAGTAAACAAAAGCATGGAAAACTGTGTGGTTAAGACATACAGGCAAAATGGAACAGCATAGCAAGTGCTACTGCAGCATACCTTTTTGCTCAAAAAGTAAACAAAAAAAACGTCACACTCACAATCGAGTTTTCAAAAAAAATTCTCAAAAAATGAATATTTAAGTGTTAAATGGATTGCAACAATGAATTAGGAAAGAGGAAAATGCCAAATTTATTATCCTGCTTGGCAGCACATACTCTTTGTAGACAAAAGTATTTGGATACCCACATATTATATATAGCACTTGTTATAAGGGCAGGGGTGGCTCAATGGTTAAGGTGTTGGGTTACTGACTAGAAGGTTGGGGGCTCAAGCCCCAGCACTACCAGGCTGCCACTGTTGGGCCCTTGAGCAAGGCCCTTAACCCTCAGCTGTATAAATGAGATAAATATAAGTCTCTCTGGATAAGAGTGCCTGCCAAATGCCGTAAATGTAAATTATATCTACAGGAGTTGCCTCCCCCTGCAGTTATAACACCTTCCACTCTTTTGAGAAGGCTTTCTATAGAATTTTGCAGTGTGTCTGTGGGAATTTTTGTATTAATTAAAAAACAAGAAATCAGCTCTCAGAGGGGAACCTGATCCCACTGTTCATGGTTTATACACAGCAAACACATCACACACACTGGTTTCCTACCATATGCTACATAGAATCAGCTTAGGTTTAACCGAACTATAAATACAAGGTAACTCAATGTATTTCAGTATTAATTTGTCTCCCCAATTATGGACCTTGATCTAAAGCACTTATGTAAGGATGTAGTGAACTCCACTGTAGCACCACTTTATTTACCTTGCTAAACTACAGCGGACACACGGCTTCGAACGCTGTGAAAATGGCCCATTGTGACTTAGCGAGCTGTGGTGCTTGCTGTCAAGTGACTATCCGTGACAAAAAATCTAGTTAATAAATTCATCAGTAAAATATCTCTAACTATATTTCAACAACTAGGTCAGAGTGACTTCGTTTCCAAAGCATCGGGTTAGGAACTTTTTTTACTGCTACTGGGCGGTGTAAACGGGTGGGCGGGGCGACCTCGTTACATATTTATACAGTCTGACGTAACTAGTACTATCTTACACGCTATTGGCTGAAATCACTTCCTTATTTACTGCTTCGTACAGTTTCAGGGAGAAGCAGTACCCTTCGCCGGGAAAGTTACTTCATGGTGCCTTCATTTAAATCTAGGCAGCACGCAGGCATTAAACAGCACTCAGAGTTAGTAAAAGGTCGTTTGTTTTCATTTGCTGTGCGTTTCGCCAGCTAACAAGACATTTTATTGAGATCGGAGGTTGCCATGATGGCGTCCGGTTACAGCGTGAAGGAAGAGGACGGTCACCGTTTAGGATCCGCTTCAGGTGGGCCGAGTGCTGAGAAGAGTGAGAAACCGGATAACACGGCTTTTAAACAGCAGCGGCTTCCAGCCTGGCAGCCCGTCCTCACAGCCGGCAGCGTGCTACCTGCTTTCTTCATCATCGGCATCCTCTTCATCCCCATCGGCATCGGCCTCTTCGTCACCTCCAACACCATCAAAGAGTTCGAGGTACGACTGAGTAACATTTTATCATGAGGTGAAAATTGTAAAGCAGTATTTTTCTTGTAATTGTGTTCAAGTTTCTTATTCTAGTTTGGTTTTATTTTAACGGCTAACCTTAAGCACTTAATACTCTTAAAGCTTGAAGGATTTGTTTGAATAATCTGTTTTGGTGCTTGTTGTTGCTCCTGACTGTACATCTCAGACACTAAAGTATGTCCCTGAGTTTTGTTATATTGTTATATAACCCTGTGTTTATTCATTGGTTTAAAAAAATAAAGTGACATCCTCAGTGTAAACTCTGCATCTGCTCAGGCAAATAAAGCCTAGTGATTTGTGTAGCTTGTAGAACCTGACGGATGACAAACAAATCATGTCAACATCCTGTACCTGTGCTTTGTTTCAGATCGATTATACTGGTGATTCAAGGGACAGTCCGTGCTTCAGCTGCTTACACCCCTTCAATTTGAACCGTTCATGCCATTGCTCTGTCCCTTTCACTCTCTCCGACTCATTCGAGGTAAATTGATGCCACTTTTCTACAAGCATCGACGTTCAATACTCTAAACTGTACCGTATTTACAGCAGGGTATTTTTAGTCACTGGTCCATTTGGTGTAATCTATAAAACCGACCATGGACATAACACTCAGACCTCGGCTCTCATTCATTATTCATTTGAAGTTTAAGGGCCAGGGCGTTGCAGTGTTGCAGTGGGGAGCAGCGTCTCATAACTCCAGGGTCCCGGGTTCAATCCTGAGCTTAGATTACTTTCTTTGCATGTTGTCCATGTGTCTAAAATAGTTTTCTCTAGGTTCTTTAGTTTCCTGCCATCTCTTAAAACATGCCAGTCAATGACTGAGTGTACTGTATGTCAGCATGGAGCACTATGATGGACTGGATGGACATCCCATCTAAGGTGTATTCCTGCCTCAGACCCAGTGTTCCTGGAATAGGAAACCTGGTTAGGTTAAAGCACTGACTGAAAGTGAGCGAGTGAGTTTCTAGGTCACAATATTTAAGAAGAGAATTGTCAGCATTCTCCAAGGAATGGTTCAGGGACAAAACAAATTTATCCAAATTGTCCTCATGGGTGATGGGCAGGAACTGCTTAGACAAGAAAATCTAAGATTTCTTAACTTGCTTTGAGACAAGTAAATGTGTGTGAGTGTGAGAGAGATAATTTTAGCTTGCATTTTGCATTCATTATTGTTTGAGTGCTAAACAAAGGGATGAAATGTTTGACTTTGGATTTTACTTTTTAAGACATGAATAAAAATCTGTAGTGTTTTTTTTTCATATTTTTTTACTAAACTGTTATACTCAGTACATTTGTATACATGTTGAATAATGTATTTTATCAGACTCAGGGGGTTTGAATTGTATTCCTAGGGCAATGTCTTCATGTACTACGGACTGTCCAACTTCTATCAAAACCACAGACGTTATGTCAAGTCAAGAGATGACCGGCAGCTAAATGGAGTTGCGAACTCCTTAACTGTAAGTCCTTGTAAGATCATAAATGTCATAAATCTTTAGTTTCTAAATGTCTTTCTTTCTTGAAGATGCTTTAATCTGTATTTCTTTTGATGCAACAGAATCCCAGCCAAAACTGTGCGCCATACGACATGAATAACAACGTGCCCATAGCACCATGTGGCGCTATTGCCAACAGTCTTTTTAATGGTAATATAATCATAAACTTCCTTTACACTAATTGATGCTGACATAAATGGATTTGATAATGACTTTGTTTACATGCATGTATGGTATATATGTATAATTGAAACGGAGGGCTGAGCTCTGAGATTGTATTTTCCTGTGTGTTGTTGCACTCAGATACACTTGACCTGTTTTACATCCAAGACAACGGGAATAAAACTCCTATTCCTCTTTTGAGGAAGGGCATTGCTTGGTGGACTGACAAGAATGTTAAATTCAGGAACCCTGCAGGACCCAACCTCACAGCAGTATTCCAAGGTATTTAGAAACTCTTGAAGAGATTAAAGAGAGTTACAAAGAAAATGTTATAATCAGTAGAACAATAGCAAAAGCATAATTCTTTGTCACATTTGACTGTTAATGTACTACTACTACTACTACTACTACTACTAATACTACTACTACTACTACCAATAATAATAATAATAATGATAATGATGATAATGAGTTTCCTTCAGAATTTTCCGTTTCTGTCCTCTGCTAGGTAAATTTGTATTTCTGAATTGTGTGAAGGTGTGTGTTCATGATGTGCTGTGTTGGACTGATGTCCCATCCAGGATGTATTTTTACTTCATGCTTGGTTTTCCCAGTACATTCTCTGCATCCCCTGTGACTCTGATGAGGATACATTGTTACTGAAGACAAGTGAATAGAGTTGAATTTCTTGGAGGCCTATAACCAAGATTAGGGTTTAGTGTCCTCATACTGTGCTGCTTTATATGCAAGGCTTTCCCCTGTATCCCACTGACTGGGGTTTTTTCAGGATACATTTTGTTAAACTAATTTAAAACTAGATCTTTTAAGAAGTTTGTAGGACATAAGTCTCCTTCTTGTGTTGCTGCTATGCTCTGTTGCTGGAAACTGATATAATTGGTTATATTACAGGTACTACCCCGCCTCTCAACTGGCACATGTCTGCCTATGAGCTCGATCCCGACCCTGACAACAATGGATTCATCAACGAGGACTTCATAGTGTGGATGAGAACCGCTGCTCTCCCCACCTTCAGGAAGTTGTACCGCATCATCCCGAAGAAGGACAACATGACTCCAACACTTCCTCGTGGGAACTACTCACTGGAAATTACTTACAGTATCCTTCCAGATAATGCATCAATTTGAAGTGAAATGAAGTTGTTTTAAAAATCTGGTCTTACAGAGTATGTTAGGTGTAGACTGGGTACTTTTTATATTGTTGCCAGGCCACAGACTGGGGCGGGGGGGGGGGGTAACTAGGGTTTTGTGTGTTTGTAAGTGTGTTGTTTTGGGCGCTGGGCATAGGGGCAGGGCTGGTTCCCTTTTTCAAGTGTCTGCATGAGCTTCCTAAAATGAATGCCATTGATCGTCATCATTTATGTAAGAACACTTGCAAACTCTTTTTAGTTCACTAGAGAAGGGTATCAGATTTTGTGCTTTGTCATACATAAACGTCATAGAAATATGTAATAGTCCTGAGTGTGTGCAGCCTATTATGTGTCAGGCAGCTGTTGCTGTTTCCATATCGATGCGTCTTTCGTTTTTACAGTAAGCTGAGTGACTTCACATTTGTCTGATCTGTGAGCTGTGGGCTGGAAACGCAAGGATCGTCTGGTCTTGTGTATAACAATGAAAACTCTTTGAGAAACATGTTTCTCTAAGTTTAGAGCAGTGTAGTGTGTAAAGTGCAGAAAATGTTCACGATGGTAATTCCTTAACAGTATGAACCCAGATTACCCGGTCATTAGTTTTCAGGGCCGCAAACGGATGGTCCTCAGCACCATCAGCTGGATGGGTGGGAAGAACCCATTCCTGGGCATTGCTTACATTACTGTGGGTTCTATCTGCTTCGTTCTGGGTCTGGTGCTTCTGGTTGTTCACTATAAATATGGCAACCGCAACGACAATGCTGACATCCCCAACTAGAGCCTCAAGACTGCTGTGATGATGTATGGACCTGTTTATTGCCACGTGATTTATGAGCATATGTCACACTGTTGCACAATGCTCCTTTGCTGTCTGCCTTTTGCTGTTATCTCATACACTATTTTCGTCCTGGGTGCATACATGATGTCCAAAAGAACATCTTAGTTCATTGTTCTATCACTGATATTTTTGTCTGTCTCCTGTGTTTTGAGTATTTATGTAATGTAAGTGAAGGGCATGTTTCAGTAATGTTCTCTTCAGATTTTCAATAATATATTATGCACTAGTTCACTAGTACTAGTGTGAAGGAACCTTGAGATCTGGTAACACTGCAAGAGGGAGTTGAGGCATTTGTAGAAGATAATATGAATCAGCACTGTGCAGAGGTAACAGATTCATGACAGGAAACACTGAAATTGGTTTTCCGTTATATCTGAATTGAAAGCCTGTAATGGAACACATGCATCTACTAAAGAGTTCCAGTTTGCAAGCTTACACATATGCTCAAACTATTATCGGAACCCAGAAGGAGTCTTATCAGTAATTTATGTCTGAGCCGGTGTCCACTTGTGCATTGTCTGTGAGCATGCATGTTTGTAAATGTTATGTCGTGCATTGTTAAGCATTTAAACATTATTGCTTAGTTTACGAAATCGAGTGCTGCTTGAACCCTTGTTCAGGACTATGCTTTACCTCTCTCCACTTTGACCAAAGATAGGCTGTAGACTCACTGGGTGTCTGCAAATAAAACTATTACATTTTATTTCTTGAATTGTTTTTTTTTTTTCGTCTTATATCCATTTTAGCAACTGGATAAAGGTAACCAATGTAGCTTTATGATCAATAGTGGCACTTTAAGGGTTGTAGAGCAGGGAAGCCACACACTACTGATAGTCAAGCTCCACTGATTAGGTGGATCCATTGGTTAAAAACAGGTGGAATGAGGTGTGGCTCCGGCTTGGCTGGAAGAAAAACCTGCACCCACACCGGCCCTTTGTGGATAAGATTGAACACCCCTGTTGTAGAGTAAATTACATTTCATGTACAAAAGGCACTCTTGTATAAACACCCCAGGAGCATATTGTCAATGATTATATTAAGTGTTGGCTGCAAATCTGGTGGCTGTAGACAGTGACATTACAAAAACAAAAGAATAGAAAACAACCAGTCAGGACACAAAAGTAATGAATAGAACAAAAAAGTCCAAGTAAAACACTTCTGCTTTGGTTCAATCAAACATGAAATCGGAAGCCATGCTAACCACCTGTCACTCAGAACCCATATACAGCACAAAAGTCATAGGCACCCTATTGTTTTTAGGTAGAACTTTTGTTATTGATCTCTTTGTTAGTTCTGCATTAACAAGTCAGGACAAAAAGATTTTATATTTCCAAATTTCTCAACAAAAGATTTAATGTGACACAGATATGTTTGTATGTCAGTGACGACAGCAACACATTACATAACAGACCGCTTTTCAGACAAAAACATAATGAAGGCTGCTGGCCATTTTTACATGCAAAAAACAGACATGTGACAGTCAAAGTCTCCAGTAGAGCTGTGGCAGATTCCAGAAGACGCTCACTAACTCTTAAACGCTAAATTCCTAAAACTGCACAAATTGTATCTTGGAGCACTATTTAAGAATCAGACACATGATATATGGATATTTAGACTCTATTTTTTGAAGAAGCTCAGGACCTATAATGTGTGTAGTAAGATTCTGGCGATCTTTGCGTGCCAAGTCTTTGCAGCAGTCTGCTGGGGAAAAGATGTAAATGATCAGGGAGTGATCAGGAAGGCTGACTCAGTCTTGGGCTGCTCTCTGGATGGTTTTGAAATGGTGGTGGGAAAGAATTCACTGATATCTTGGACAACACTTCACAATCCCTCCATGATCTGCTGGTCAGACAATGGAGTGCCTTCAGTAACAGAATCATTCAGCTGTAGCATGGAACAATACAGGAGACCTTTTTATACCAACAGTAGTCCCACTGTATAGCACTGTGCAGGAACATTTCTGTGTACTGATCCACTAGACAGCAGGCTCACTGTTTTTCACTTGGGCAATTTGTAATATTTCAAGATATTATAATATATCAATTGAACACTACTTCACCTCTCTGATCACTGTCACTTGACATGCACCTATACCTGTCTCACATGCTGGGATACCTGGGTATCAGGATATTATTATATATTATTATATATATTGGGGTTTACATTGCATAAACTATGTACCTATTATATAGGAAACGTTGCTATTTCACTTTCTCTTACCAAACTCAGGAGGTCTTATGTCACTGCATAGATTATTTAGCTTTCTTCACTCTTTGTATTCTTGTATTTAGTATCTTGAATTTACTATAGTGTGAATATACTATTTTATTTATACCTCCGTAATAATGTTGTGATTATTACCTAACATTGCTTTTATTTGTAATTTGATGATCATAAGCTGTAGAAAAAGCAAACAAAGCATGACTGTCTCCTGTCTACACAAACAGATATATACAAGGATGTATACGTACATTTACTTTAGCGTGCACCTGTGTTTGTGCAGGCGCATATATACACACAAAGCTTTTCACACAGAGGTCAGTCAATGTATCTGCGAACAATTAACTGACTGGTAACCCCACTTGTAGTAAATTGCAGGTTGTGAAAGTTCCACATGGTGCCAGTAAAGCATGATATTTTGGCTTTACAGAATGATGAAAACATAAGATGAAAGAAAGAAAACATATCCCTTCATTTTTCACGTCAAGAAACATTTTTCTATGCAAACTTCAGCACAGGCTGTGTGATAATGTGTATTAAATCTGTTTTCTTTAATGAGTTCTAATAACTATCTATATTATTGTCAAAGAATCTAGTTCATATGTTGCTGTCATTTAATACCCCACAAAATGATAAGCACATTCCTAATGTAAAGATGTATTATCTAGAAGTTTTGTGCTGTAATGAAGCTACTAGCAAAGACGTAGAAGAGAACAGAACAGAAGATATATGAAGGTAGGCTGGTGGAGAGTACTGTCTAACAAAATGTTTCAGAATCTCCCATGAGTATTGAGTCGAGTTGAGTTCAGTGAGCCCTCATCATGGGGACATACACAGAGTCATCCTGGAAGAAATTGCAGTCATTAGGATAGAAATCATTCATCTTAGGATAAAGGTGAACACTCAAAATAACTGTTTTGATTTGCAGTGACTCTTTCTTTTGAGAGTACAGGTGGACTGGAACCATGCTAACATCATCCGACAGAACCTTCGGACCCCCCTCACCATAAGGGCCTGTTCCTTTCTACTGGTGTAAACCACACATGCTTTCTCACACCTGGCAAGAATATATGTAAAGGATGACTCATCTGATCGTATCACCTTTTTCCACAGCTCTGTAGACCAGTGCTTGTAGTTTTGCATTGGCCTGACTTTTTCTGGTGCACACCCAACTCCAGTGATTTTCATGCTTAAACACACCTACTACACTTTTACATTTACATTTATGCCATTTAGCAGATGCTCTTATTCAGAGCAACTTACAAGAGTGCTTAGTCATTAACTTGGAATATCCAAAGCTAAGGCTGGTAGACCTGAATTCAAATTACTTTGAGCCATGATACTGCTAGAATTTTAGCCGTATACTACCTATTAAACATGGTTTAAAGTCCCAAAACCCAAGTATTCCTAAATTACACAAAACCAGTGAAAAACAAGACATAGGGAATACAATAAGTGCTGGACGTGTGGTAAGAGTTTGAGTTAGTACTCATTCAAATGCTCTGGAAAGAGGCGGGTCTTCAGTTGGCGTTTGAAGACAGCGAGCGACTCTGCTGTTCAATCCACCACCTTGGTGCCAGAACAGAGAAAAGTCTGGATGCTTGCCTACGATATGTCCTGGATGACGGTGGATCAAGTTGAGCCATACTTGAGGCACGAAGGGCTCTGGTTACACATCGAGCTTTGACCATGGCCATCAGGTACGGAGGGGCTGGGCCATTTTTGGCTTTGTAAGCCAGCATCAGGGTTTTATATCTGATGCGAGCTGCTACAGGAAGCCAGTGAAGGGTGCGCAGCAGTGGTGCGAATTTGGGCAGGTCAAAGACCAGCCAGGAGGGAGTTGCATTAGTCAAGTCTTGAGGTGACAAGAGACTGAACAAGCACCTGAGTGGACTCCCTTGAGAGAAATGGTTGAATTCTCCGAATGTTGTAAAGGAGAAATCTGCAATACCGGTCAGGTTAGCAACATGAGCTGATCATCTACAACTACCCCAAGGCTACATGCTTCTGAAGAAGTGGTCATGATGTTCTCAATGCGCAATATTAAAATCATCTTTATCTCAGATTTGATGTTGTACCACTATCACAACCCTAAAAT
>JAOVYV010000002.1:13090249-13107991 GCA_025674545.1 Hassar affinis | reverse complement strand
CCCTCTATGTGTCCAGATTTTACTAGTTACTATGTGTCCGGCATCGATTTTGCGCCCCCTCTAGTGCAGCGCCCCTACGCGTCGCATATGCTGCATACCCCCTTTTTGTGCCACTGCGTCTTGGAGAATCTGCCACAGCTCTTCTGGAGACTTTGACCGTCACACTTACTTCATTTTATTTTATTTATATTGCAGCAAAACCCAGCAGCCTTTATGATTTTTATCTGAAAAAATAACAAAAGTTGTACCTAAAAACAACAGAGTGCCTAAGACCTTTGCTCAGTAGTGAATGTCTCTGCAAATAGTTCCATGGATGAATTACGAAGCATTTTCTCTCTACAGGAACTGGATACGTCCTATACGAGTTGTTTCGAGCAGCAATGCCCAAGAAGAGCGAATAAAGAAGTTTCCTCCATTAAGGTGTTAAATGACTCATATCCAGTTGTGAAGATTTATTTGTGTGTGTGTGTGTACACAGGATCAGTATTTATTCATTGGTCTTTGGACACCTAACATGTAATAAACTGTTTGTCCATTCTGTCTGCAAAGTGTGTTTTGATGTCTTCAACAGAGATCTGAATGAAATCTTTTAAACACGCACTGCATGTTGGAATAAAAAGCATGCACACACTCTCCTCTAGAGGACCCTGGTTGTCTGCAAATGTACTTTTCGGAACAAGATGATTGGGATTGAGTAGAAGCTTGAATAGAAACCAGGGCGGGTGATCAGGATGGGAGAGTCGGGGCTGGTTGTATTAGTTCACAGGTTTGATTAGAAATCTCTAGAACAACAGGAACTTGCTCAGGGGTTGAGCTTTAGCGTTACATGTGTACGCGGGCAGAACAGTAGGCTGTCGGAGGTGGTGTGTAGTAGCTGAGGGTGTTCTATGGTTTGGGACACAGTCCGTGTTGGTGAAACAAAAGCCGAGGTAATAAAGTCCCTGAGCTCACTTGTTCCACATTTCAGTAAGTCTCGCGTGTCTGAGAGCCCTTAAAAAGAGGGGGGTGCCATTCTTGAAGCCTTTCGTAAGGGTCTATGGGTAGAAAAAAAAGTCGACTAGGAACAACCCCTCGGTATTAAGTAGCAGGTTGCGCTCAGACTCCCTCCCCCTCCAAAAGAGGTTTCTTCCCTTAAAGAGGTTGTGGGGCGCGAGACCGCGGCTGCCAGCGGGACTGAAGCGACACAGCGCGAGCGCGCGCACTGCTCCTCACTGCTCAGCTCCGCATCACCAGGTCAGACTCGCGAGCTCTGCTTTCCCTCACTTTCTCTCCTCTCTCTGTCTCTGCACAGCGCGCTTCGCACTTTCTCCTTCATTGTCCACCAGAACTCTCCCGGTCTGAGTAACTCACCTTTTCCAAACCTAGAATGAAATGTAAATGTAAAAGATATTGGACATTTGGTTTATTTCTGTGTATAAATGCGGGTTTTATTTAGATTTTTATTACTGCTGATGTTCAGGTAGCTCTTTTAAATACCGGCGTTTTCTGCTTTTCTGTTCTTTCGTCGTGTTTCTGACCATTCGACCGTAAGTCCAAGCGTGGGGAATATTGTTGTGGGGCTGAACTCGTGTTGTTAATGCTCCGGTGTAGAACTGAACGCGGTGTTTAGTGAAGGTCAGTTCAGGTCAGAGTGCAGCTTCCCCTCAACTCTCACAGAGGAGCAGAGCGCGTCCGGCCATTAACCCCGCAGCCACACGGGGGCGCTGAAGAGCTGCGGGACGGCGCAGAGCCTGCAGACTCGAGGAAGAACGAATCCCTTTCTTTCTTTCTTTCTTTCTTTCTTTCTGTATTTCTGTATTTCTTTCTGTATTTCTTTATTTCTTTATTTCTTTCTGTATTTCTTTATTTATTTCTTTATTTCTTTCTGTATTTCTTTATTTCTTTCTGTATTTCTTTCTGTATTTCTTTATTTCTTTCTGTATTTCTTTCTGTATTTCTTTCTGTCTTTCTTTCTTTCTTTCTTTCTTTCTTTCTGTATTTCTGTATTTAAAAGAGAAGAAAATCAAAATCAATTATTCAAATATAAATGAGCTTTATTTATTTATTTAATTTCACCTTTATTTCACCAGGCAAGTCATTAAGAACAACTTCTTATTTGCAGTGGCAGCCTGGCAAAAGGGAAAGCCTTTTGAAACATACAACAAAGACAATGAATTGTAATATTGTAAGCATGGTGTTGTACAAAAGTGCAAAAAAAAGTGACCGGACAAAGAAAAGGAAAGGAAGTGAAGTTTATGAGGTGAAGGACGTGTGTAATTTGCTGTAATTATTGAACCATTGACAGAAAATCTGTAACGTCTTTATTTACACCCCGGCGCTGTCAATCAAGCATTTAAAACTCACCTAATATAGCATTAAGCTGAAAGGCAGTGCAGCCTAACAGTGGCGATGGAAACAGGGCCTGGTATTTATTTCTTTATTTATTTTTATTAATGAAAATAGTGTCTGGGAGCAGGGTTTAAATCAGGGGAGCTCAGTGGAGTGGAGTGGAGTGTCCCCACCCTTGGTCGAGTGGTAAGTGGTGCTTAGTTCTGGTACTGTGCTTTGGTGGAAATTTAAATCACAGAGATGAATAGTGGTTATAATTACGCCTAAGCTGTTTAGACTTCTTTATAGAGCAAAGGTTTCGTTTCAAAATGTCTGTCTTTTCCCTTCAGACAAAGCCACAGGTGCCTGCTGTGGCATTATACAGTCAAGCCAACAAAATGTTTGTCCATTTGATTTCTTAAGATTTATTTCAAACACTTCTTTAATCTCATACAGTGTGTGTTGAGAGCTCCGTATAATAATGGATACACTGAACACCACTGTTCCCACACTGTTGGCAACCATGTAAGGAAGGACTTCTAACTCCCATTGTAACCCATACCTGTGACTGATTTTTTTTTCCATCTGGCCCTCAGTAGGAAAAAGTGGTGTGACTCCTGCTGCTTATTTCCACTCCTAGCTGTCATGGATGGTAGTCTGAATTTTTTTATTTGTAAATGTTTTTTTTTTTCCAGCAGAGAACTCTTTTCACATATTTCCTGTTTGGAAATTGCTTCTCCCGTTGCAAAGCCATGGATTTACTGTCAGTGCAGCCTCAGGATGTCAATGTCTCTTTTCTTTGCTCTTAACTTTCCATGAAGTGTCTTAATATTCCAGTTCCTATTCTGAGCTCAATAGGAATTTTGTCTTTGCAGATTAATTCATGTGCTGCTGACTCCCTGCTAAAAAATGAAGAGAAGGTTGTTGTGGGCCGCTGTTGCCCTCCTAGCAATATTACTGAATGTAGCGGAAGCTCAAGGTACGGTTACTCCATCACAGAATTCTCTCTCTTTCTCTCTTTATCCTCCATTTTCTTTCCACTTTTTTGCTCCTGTTTTTCCTATTCTAACTTTTTTTGTATTCTTTTCACATTTCAAAGGGTGAAATGTCTCTCTCCCCCTCTCTCCCTCTCCCTCTCCCTCTCCCTCCCTCTCCCTCTCCCTCTCCCTCTCCCTCTATTTTTCCTTGCCCACTTATTTACATCTTCCTTGCTTTACTGAAATGATATGAATATGTACTGTTGATGTATTTACAAATAAATCATTTATATCCAGGGCCTGACTTTCAGATTACAGAACTATACAAATTCTCTCTCCCTCATCATTATTTCCATAATACATGCAGCTCAGGTTTAGTTACGTAAAATGGACAATAGCCAACAAAATAACTAGCTAAAATCTGATATGAGATATGATATGAACAAAAGGCTTTACTTTGGTACTTGTCAGGCTGTGAGTGGTTTTAAAGAAATACCATACACATGAGGTCATCAGTTGGGTCAGACAAATAATCTCCACTTACAAGTCAATTCCTGTCTAATGAGTTACTGGAATAGTCTGGGATAGCTGCTTCTGGCAGTTTAAAAGCTTTTCATTTCAGAAAAATTGGGAAAGATGGAAGATATATTAATAAAAATGGCATCCAAATATTTTGCTATGGGCATCTGTAATTATTCTATGAAGTGAAAACATTTACTTATAGCTCCATCATTTGTATGTAATACAAAGTGTTCAGTATTTAACTTGGAGTTGTTTTATCTAAATATAGATGTACAGTGTAAGTTGCTACATAGTATGCCTCACACATTTATGTGCACAGAAATTGTTTGTGAGGACAGTCAAGCTAAAATGAAGTTTAATTTATTTACTCAGAATGGAAACTTTTTATTCTTTCCTTTGAAAACATTTCAGTGAAAGCATCAAAAATCTTCTCCAATATGTCTTCTGACACAGAATGGAAAGACGTAAGAGGAGAAGGCCAAATTAGTCTCCACAGAGCAAAGACAAAGAGTCTCCTTTTAAGGCTTTTTGAGGCAATTTTTTAAAAATGCTGAGTTGCAATCCATATGGAAAGTTAATTTGCTGTAATGTTTAATGTCAGCACATGTTGCGGAATTACTCTGGCACCTGGCCGACTTCTCAGACTCTGGCTCCTTTTCCTGAGCTGCCTGGAAACGGGCGCAAGCCAAAAAGAACGGCATGCCGGGTAGAGGTTTTCGCCACAGACCAGACACTCCCTATGGAACGGCAGCGGTGTGCTACCGACAGGATTCTTTTCCATTTAGATTGCCCAAACTTCACTAAGATTCATCACTTTATACTGACGTCTGACATCTGTTAAAGCGCAATGAGCCCCTTGCCCTCAAGTATGTCGGCGATCTTGGTTTAGACTTTAGTGTTACGTTTTTGACGCCTCGTGCAAGAATGAGTGAAGACTCATGGTTTGGAGATGGGGCCTGTTCGGACACGAGGGGAATCTGCTCGGGCCTCTTGAGATTAAGGCGCCAGGTTGGTGAGCCACCTTTCCAGCAGCCTCCACCATCTCACGTTTGTTGCTTAGGTTGTGTTTTGTTGTTGTTTGCCTGTGCACTGATGTTTTGTAAGCTCTGGCTTTTCCCACCATGTATTTTAGAATGATATTCTGGGATTCCATGCATCAACTGCCCACCTTTCAATGCATGCTCCTATCCTGCTACCAAACACCGTCCCTCCTGTTGTCTTTGCATGGAACTCAGAATATCCTCTTCATGGAGAGGTAACCATTACCTAATAAAATACGCACTGATACAGGACAAAGCAGACATAGTCGCTGATTAAGTCATTGACCAAAAACATACTTATACTTGTCAGACAGAAGGATAGTCGTAATCTATTAGTCCCACTGGCCCAGCAAATGTCTAATCGATTTAACGCCCACTAGCTATTTCTACAACATCACACAAAAGCTATTATATTATGCTTTCATTATTATTAGTAATATAATATATCGTAATATATAATATATAGTATTATATATATTATTTCTTTCTCTTCCAATTCCTACCCTCACGCAGGATGTTATGTCGAAAAGTCTAAAATAAGCATGTCTAGCTTCCATACAGATGTTATCTGGGATGATAGACCGCTGGTATACATCTGTTAGAATAATTTCCTTTGAAAAATGCTAGCTTAGACCGCATGTAAAGCTCCTCTGTGCAAGAATGACATTTTGAAATATATTAAGGTCTCTGTATGTGTGGTCCCGGAAACTTTTGTCCAAATCATCAAATTGTTTCTCAACAACTTTCTCGCAAACGTGAGGATGACTCCATGAGATCACTGTTTTTCTTTCTTTTCTTTTCTTTTTTAAATTAGACATCCCTTTATATCATAGATTGGCTGTTTTTTACTTTTAAAGTAAATATTTATGATGTACATCTTCCTCTGTACTCTCCATGTGAGTGTTTATGCATTGTCTCATCACCTCATGCCGTCTTCTGTTCAAGTTGCTCGATGAAAAGGAAGTACACAAGAGTCTCTCATGACAAATTGTGTATTCTTTTTAATGGTTTGCAATGGATGATCTACTGGATTGATGCACTGTATGTTAACGTTTACGTAAGCCTTGCTGAAATATGCATATATATATATATATATATATACATTCACTGTATATATAACATATGGTTCTAATTTCTGAAAGAGCCCCCTTGACTTGATTAAACAACAACAATTCCATTGTATAATCAACATCTTGAATGAAAGTGTTGTGTATTTATGAGTTGGATCCGATTTTATTGGTGGCTAAAGGGGCATGCCTTGTATTGATTGCATACAGCATGTACTGGATGGTCCACTCAATGTCTGCACTGGGGTTTGTTGAATGAACTGTTTAGAATGAAGTGTGTTTAGGCTTCCTGCTTGAAATGCTGACCAAAGGTTTCTAGGTCGGGCAACTCAAGCAAAGGCCATTTTGCTCCAAAATGGCTTCTCTCACCTTTTCTTTCGTTGTCATGTCGCGTCATCAACACTGCTGTCAGTTTCATCGTCCTGCCCAACAGTGAACGAATCAACTTCAGCTTTGAAGTGTTTGTTGTTGGGGTCGTAGAGATTCTTCACATACACATTAACTCTCTATAACTTGTATTTATTTAACACTTCCTTTAGTGTCGCTTGACGTTTGTGCTAATGTATAACACTTATCTTCGCAGTGGAGCCTCCCTCGGATTTGAAATTTAAAATCCTAAATGAAAACACAGTGCTAATGTCATGGAAAAAGTCATTGTCTCAGATACAAAGCTACAGAATACAAGTAACATCAGACATTGGTAAGTAATCAGTCTTCTATCCTTTGCCAAAAGTCATAGACCATTTGTATGTGTCTACTATCTTCTATTTCTCCCCTTTCCAGATGATTTGAAAGACTTCACTCTTCCTGCCTCAGCCACGAGCACTAATATTACAGACCTTACACCAGACATAGATTATTCGGTTTCAATCAGTGCCTACGATGGCGTAGATGAAAGCATTCCTATATTTGGCCAATTAACAAGTAAGTATCAAAACCTGATGATCCTGTCAGATTCAACTTTAGTTATATGTGCCTCCAAAATTGGCAAATTATACTCGCACTGATGGAGAATTTTTGCAGAGAGTTCAATGTAAACTAAAATTATTCCAGAAAAAGTGTGATTTCATCACTAAAGCTGCCTTTATTTTCCGTTTCAGTTCAGTCCAGTAACACGAGTGGGACTGCAAGGAAACCGGTTGTGGAATCCATTAGTAAGTTTGTCATTCATGATAAACAACTACCAAAACATTTTCCTTTCCAACTAAGCAGATTCCTTTGGAGGTTTTTCCACTGAAGGACCACCACATTTCATTTCTTCCTTGGACTAGTTTACACTCTTCCTGTCTGCCCTAGGTGCTTGTAGTTGTTAGGATTTTTCGAGACTTTATCAAGTTTTAAATATAATTTGTATTTAGGTGCTTTTATAGAACCATGGCTACATCAGATCTCAGACATTCAGGCATTTAGCTTTTCCTAATTTTTCCAAGTTTTTTCCTTTGCACCTAATGGAAGTGTGAGGTCATTAAAACCAAAACACCCAGCACACGAATATTTCGTTTGTTGGGTTTGATCCATATGAGTTCGTACAAAATTTAGTAATTTTATTAATGCTTTTAATACCTTTCTGTGTCATAGACAGCTGGATATAAAAGAGCCCAGAGGATTGACATCAGCATGCATACTAATGACTCATACTGATTTGTTGAATGGAACCATTCATAAAGCTCTACAACACATATCCGTTTGGGTTTAGAATAATCAAATAGAGAGACGAATGGTTGCTAAAACAAAAGCTCAGTTGGGATAAACATACATTTAGGGATTTGTTGTCATTTTCCAGGAAGTACACAATTTCTGCATATTTATTTGCTTACGTATGGATACTTCTACACCAAAATTCCCTCTTGGTCACCAGAGTTTTAACTGATGCATAACTAAAGGAAGCGTTTTATTTTTTCCTTTTTTGCTTTTGTTTTTTGCCTTCTCCAGAGTGCTCACAGAGTGCTATAGCAGATCTGGTATTCCTGGTGGATGGCTCCTGGAGTGTTGGAAGGGAAAACTTCAAATACATCCGGAATTTCATTGGAGCCGTGGCAGGAGCCTTTGACATTGGGGAAGAAAAGACCAGGGTGGCTATAGTGCAGTACAGCACAGACACCAGAACCGAATTCAACCTGAACCAGTATTTTAGACGGGCAGAGCTCCTCCAGGCCATCAGAAACCTGCCTTACAAAGGGGGCAACACCATGACAGGTGTGTTATATGAGTACAAGAGAGAGACCCATACTATTGACATAAAATAGTAAAAAATAAGAAAAATATGCAGTGCTATATTATACATATGTATCAAATTTATGACATGGCATCATGTTTTACAGATGGTACTGTATTCTTATATAATGTACACCTATTTAACATTGGTACGAACAAATATGTCGTTTTTTTTATACCAGGTGAAGCTATTGACTATTTGGTGAGAAACACTTTTTCTGAAGCGGCTGGAGCCAGGAAAACTTTTCCCAAAGTGGCCATCATAATCACAGATGGAAAATCACAAGACCCTGTCGATGAGTATGCCAGAAATTTACGGAACATTGGAGTTGAAGTTTTTCTCTTGGGTATGTCTCACTCTTTGTAATGTTATTAGAATAGTATGCTGATTACAAAGCTTTCATTCAAGACCTCTTAATAAAATGTAACTTGACCCCATTGTGGGATGCACAGTGGGATGCGCAGTAGCACAAAGGTTTGATACCCTTGCAGGCCCTTTCTGTGTGGAGGTTGCATGTTCTCCGATGTCTGTGTGGATTTCCTCCAGGAACTCCAGTTTCCTCCCATAGTCCAATGACATGCAGTCAGGCAAATTGGAGATATTAATTTGCCCCTTGTTGTGAGTGTGTGTGTGAATGTGTCAGTCTGTGTGTCTGCCCTGTGATGGACTAGTGACTTGTCCAAGGTGTTCCCTGCCTTCTGTGCAATGAGTGCTGGGATAGGCTTCAGCACCCCCACAACCCACTAATAGGATAAGCAGCTATATATCCATTACATTGTATTTCATGTAGTGCTTTGTTTACTGTTCAGGAATCAAAGGTGCAGATGAAGATGAAATCAGAGCAATAGCCTCCACCCCTCACAGCACACACGTCTACAGTGTTTTAGACTTTGACTTAATTAAAGAAGTGCAGCAGCAGATTATCACACAGGTGTGCCTTGGTGTGGAGGACCAGCTCAGCTCTTTTGCGAGTGGAGAAGAAGGTGTGACTCAACACAACAAAGTATGTGTATATAAGTCGTATTCATCTTCATAATATATATATTTCAACCCCCGTGTTTGGATATATTTCTGTAGTTGTCGAATCTGCCTCAAACCTTCAAGTGGCCGAGATCTCCTCCAAGTCCATGAGAGTGACCTGGGATGCCTCTCCAGGTGTTATCACAGGCTACAAGTTGCAGTTCATACCCATGCTTGCAGGCAGCAAGAAACAGGAGTTGTACACAGGACCCACCCAGACCTCAGTAAATGTCAGGGACCTGTCCCCTGAAACAGAATATGAGATCAGTTTATTTGCCCTTAAAGACTTTACACCAAGTGAGCCAGTGATGGCAATGGAGAAGACCCAGCCTGTCAAAGTGTCATTAGGTAAGATCAGCACTTACTACATATTAAGTCTCTACTAAGAATATTGAAGTAATTATTTCCACCATGAAGATCCTTCTGTGCATTCTAAAATATTTTTTCCCTTGACAGACTGTTCGCTGGATGTTAATATTCAAGCTGACATTGTCTTGCTCGTTGATGGTTCATACAGCATAGGACTGGCTAACTTTGCTAAAGTTAGATCATTCCTTGAGGTGCTGGTCAATTCCTTTGACATTGGTCCCAACAAAGTGCAGATAAGCTTGGTGCAGTACAGCAGGGATCCTCACACTGAGTTTGCCCTGAATAAACACCATGACATTTCCGCTGTGGTGAAGGCCATTCGCACATTCCCTTACCGTGGAGGCTCCACCAATACTGGCAAAGCTATGACCTACGTGAGGGAGAAAATCTTTGTGTCAAGTCGTGGTGCCCGTGAAAGCGTGCCACGAGTCATGGTGCTCATTACAGATGGCAAGTCCTCTGACTCCTTCAAAGACCCTGCTGCCAAGCTGAGAGATACAGATGTGGAGATCTTCGCTGTAGGAGTTAAGGATGCAGTGCGAACAGAGTTGGAGGCTATCGCCAACCCCCCTGCTGAGAATCATGTATTTGAGGTGGAGGACTTTGATGCCTTTGAGAGGATCTCTAAAGAGCTGACACAGTCTATCTGTCTCAGGATTGAGCAGGAACTCCTAAACATCAAGAAGAAAAGTAAGGAAACATCACTGTTGCTCTAACTAGTGGTTTTTATTGAGCTGGAAGGGGGGTGGGCTGGAATAAACCTTTTTTATTACAGTTTTGGAAATGCATTATCTTGTCCAACTGTCCACACTGTTTTTGGGCAGGTCCAAAATAGAGACATTGTTTTTTAAGTCTCCTACTAGAGCATGGCTTGAATACCT
Organism: Hassar affinis; assembly: GCA_025674545.1. NCBI lineage: Eukaryota > Metazoa > Chordata > Actinopteri > Siluriformes > Doradidae > Hassar > Hassar affinis. The sequence goes on along the minus strand of JAOVYV010000002.1, from coordinate 13,097,593 downwards.
GTGAACCATGAGTCTAGAGTTCACAGTAACCTTATACAGCAAATGTAATTACTCACAGTTTTTCTACACCATATGCACAGCTCAGTCCTTATTCTTTTTTCTGAGTCCTTAATTGTTTGGTCTAAATGAGTGCCCACTTTGTTCCCCAAAAGCATCATTTTATTTTTAATTTTACACTTTTAATTTTATAATTCCCTAATAATTCACACAAAAATTACTAATGTTAGGAGAGAAAAACAATTCAAGCCAATTAAAAAAATGATCACTTTCACATGTTTTATTGTAACTCAAGTTGCTTTGACTTAGTAAATTAGCTTGAGAAACTGACATGATGATATTGTAACCTCCCTTCCAGGTTTGATTCCACCAAACTCCTTAACATTCTCTGAGGTGACATCCAGGAGTTTCAGGGCTACTTGGGTCTCTGATGCACAGAATGTAGAGTCTTTCCTGGTGCGTTTCCGGCCAGCTGCTGATATAACAGGCAACTACATCTCTCTGGCTGTGCCTGGTGACTCCACCACTGCCGTCTTGCCTTATCTCACACCACTCACCACCTATGAGGTTGAAGTCATTGCCCAGTATGAAAAAGGAGACAGCTTTCCATTAACAGGAGAGGAGACCACTTTAGAAGGTATGGGCTCATAGTCATGTAGCAGTAAATGTAATCTAGGAAGCTCAGGAATACAATTTGATTTTTATGTGAACTTATTTAAGGTTAGAATTCTGACATGTTTGTCCAACTGACTCGTGCTTTTGTCCAACACAGAACAAGGAGTGGTCCGTAAGCTCAGAGTGACAGAGGAGACCACAGACAGTTTTAGAGTTTCATGGCAGGCAGCTCCAGGGGCTGTTCTGCGCTACAGACTGTACTACGAGCCTATAAGTGGAGGAGAGAGAATGGAGGCAGAGACTGAAGGTAGCCAGACTACCATTGTACTACAGGAGCTGTTTCCAATCACCACCTATCGTGTGACTGTTATAGCTGAATATGCATCTGGCATGGGGGGCCCGATGGACACTCGTGGTACCACCAAAGAAGGTCAGCACTGATGATGTTTGATATATCACAGTTTTGGATCTCTTACAGTCTTGACTTTTGGTATAATTACATTATGTGGACACTTGACCATCACACTCATATGTAATAAGCTCCACTCTCCCCCACAGTTTGGGGAAGAACTAAATATATGTCATATGTCAAGTATACAGAAACATTTGTCCATATACTCTATTTTTTATGGGGGAGGGGAAATAACACAGTAAAAAATACTATTTGTTCTCAGCAGGAATAAATCCCCATGCCATTACATCATATAATGAAAATACTTGGGAAATACACTTATTCAGTCTTCATTAGCTCTATGAAATTTTTAATAATCAGTGTATTAATGCAGAATAATGATTTTCTTTTAGCTAAGGGCTCACCACGGAATCTGAGGGTCTTTGATGAGACAGAGTCCACCATGAAGCTCTCTTGGCAGGCTGCTCCTGGGAATGTGCTTCAGTACCACATAGCTTATAAGCCTGAAGATGGTGAAAGGAAAGAGATTTCTGTTAATGGAGACTCCACTACTGCCCTGCTCAAGAACCTGTTGCCAGATACGGAATATGAGATTTTTGTTAGTGCCCGCTACGCGTCTGGCTTAGGAGATCCACTCCTGGGAAGAGGCACCACACTAGAAGGTAAGAGATGGAAGGTAAACTGATGGCTGTCTGCTTTAAAAGACAATTGTTGTGGTTTAAATAGCTAAATTGTTTGTCATTGTTTGGTTTGATGTTGGAAAAAAGCATCCAATAAAATAGCATTGGGTAGCAGATGAAGACCTGTATCCAACTTCTGTAGCAATTACATTTAGTCCTGCAGAAGCCATTCAAATCTCAAAATTGTAATTTTGTCTCAAGACCATGATCATGATCAAGACCATGGCCTCCTCTTATTGTTGAGGCTATTCCATTATATTTTGGTCTTGAATATGGTCAAGTCAATGATTTATAATGAATAAAAAGAAAAATGTACATTTTAATATTTAACCACAAACGTTTTTCAGTGGAACCAAGAAGATTATTAGGGATTATTAGGAAATCTAGGATGAAGGAAGCGCCATAAAGTGAGAATGTTCTTCTTGGAGGAACACATATTTTCATGTTCTTTTGCCTTGTGGATCACTGGCAACTTCTGTAGAAAAGGCTGGTCTGTGTTAAACCCAATTGCAATTTCCCTTTTCTCTGTGAAACCTGATTTGTTTGTGTTTGCAAAGTTGCAGAAGAATGACTCAGACTGAAATAACAAATACTGAGTGATGGGGACATCTGTTTCTGCTATACAGCAGCCCTGAATGGCATTAGGTTATAGTCAGGGTCAAGTAAGGTCTGGTCTTGGTCATCTTGTTACAACAGCTTCTCTGTTTGTGGCCACAGCATAGTGTCAACCCCTGATTTGTCATTTCTGACTCAGCTAAAGTGATGGAGACTCTGGCTATGTAAGGACTTCCCTGTATGACCCCTGGGTTTCACCCTAGTGGGACTTAATACAGACTTGCTTATGTTCTGCTGTGAATGTGGTGTTGGGTTACAGACAGATGTTCATGTAATCAATTTGTCATTAGGTGGTCTGGACCTAGCTGGAGAGGAGATGTACAACAGTGTAAAGAAACATAGACTCTACACTAGAGTATACATCCATGGTGGCAGGTAGTAGATTTCGTATTGATGGTAACATTCACTTGTAGTGATGTAACCTGAGTATTGACAAGAAAGCATTGCACTGTCTTAATCAGGTGTGGTAGAGTTATTTTTATACTACATTGGTGAATTAAAGAAAATGGAATAAAAATGTCCTCATTTGCTTAAGTTGATCCTCATCTGCACCTTTTTAGAAGGCATTTTCATTATTTGTTAACATTTTTTATTACTATCTGGAAATTTTCTGGAAATATAAAACATTTTAACCACATGTAAAGCCGCTAGCATAAGCTCTAGCCCTGTGGGTCCTCTCGAGCTTGAGCACCACCGTTATTTCAGAGAAAAAGAAACATTTAGGCACATTTAAATGTGTTAAATGTCACACGTTGGTAAAGACGGCATCTGTTAAAGTAGTCTTCTCTACCACCCCTTCACACCTCTAACAATGCAATAAAGTAGGCAGAAATCATTTGCTTTCAATGAGAGCTGGCCAAGTAGAATGAGGTCTGTGTTTTTGTCACAGACGGAAAGCTGTTTATGGCTCATTCTGACATTAGTGCACAGTAATGCACTGCATGTGTGCCACTTATACACAGGTTTTTTTATTTTATTGAAATTAAATATCAGTGATTCTGTGTGTTTTCATCACACAAGTTACAGCCCATGTTTGCTCGTGTGTGACAAATAAGAAGTCAAGCCTCTTGTTCAGCATGGTTGAATTTCATTGCACCAGGAAATCGTGGCTCTGGTGCTACACAAATTAAACCCTCAAACAAAGTGTGGTTTAAAATGTAAATGGATTTGTGCTTATAGAAGGACTGAAGCTTTTTAGATTTGAACCAGCTCCACTGATGAACATCTCAGAAATCCAAGAATTCTTTCAGAACCCTTTTTCCTTACCATGGAAAATAAATGAATGTCCTCCCCATTATGATCGCTCTTACTATTTCACTCCTCCTTCATCACTTCTGGTATCATGGAACTATTTCCATATACAACTTCTCAAGTCCTACCTTTGTGCCTAATATTTTTTAGCTAATGTCCCAGCTTCTCTATAAGAACACGTTTCCGTTTATGCTGAGTCAGTATTGGGTGCCTCCCACACAGACTGGGTCAGAAGATTCATTTCTCTCTGATGATATGTGCTGTATAGACTAAGCCCCATTAGCTCTATGTCACTGAGGCAAACACAGTGTTCTTTGTAATAGATGCTATAAACTTCTCAGTGGGAGGCAAGAAATATTCAGTACTATTAGAAAGAGCTCATGAGAGAAGCCCTAGGCTGAGGGTGGCTGTGTGGAGAATTCCCCATGCCTAGGTCCCCTGTGGACAACACACTTCATTAGCTTGTCGTAGAGGACCATTTTCCCAACTCACTGCTGTTACAAATGAATACAGTTACCAGTTGGCAATTGTTGAAAAAAAAGAGGGGGTAGAAAGGTAGAAAGGCCAAACCTGAATGCCTTTGGGAATGTATGGTAATGTATTAAAATGTGAAAGAATTCCAAGGCATTTGGAAGTAGTTATTCAATAGAGCTAAACTCAATAGTCTGAATGACCTCCTTTCTCCTTGACAGCAGTTGAAAATTCATGGTTTGAATTAAGTATGTTTGTGTTTGTAGTTACTTTATAAACTACAATTTAAGCAATTTTTAATGTTTATAATATACTTAAAATAGATAGAATCTAAAAACCTTCAGCTTCACCTAGGGGAACCTTCTCTGGTTCTGTTTAAAATCCAAAACTGACTCTGACTTTTAGAGAGGATTCCAGGTGGTTTTCTTTGCACGATATTATAGGCTGGTGTTTTGCATGCTATTACAAGTTTTGCTTTGGCTGAAACTTTTTCACAGTTTCCTTATTGCTTGGATTAAGAGTAATTGATTTGGCTATTTGTGTTTATTATTATTCATGTAAAATGAAATTTTCAGTATTATGTGTTACTTGATGCTGTTATATGTAGACGAGGTAACACCAGACTTGGCAACAGAATTTCTATTGATTCAGTTGTCTCCTCACACTCCATTTGTGTGGAAACTGGGCTGTGATGGTTCCAGTGTTTTGCCCTTGCCAGGTTTTGAGTCCTCAGTCCAGGGCTGTCTGGTTTTCGCCCATATGATTAATTGCTGAAAAGTGGAAAAAAAAGACTCTGTAAGGAGAATATAGACCCCTCACTTGCAGTCTTCTGTCTGGATTGAAATGGATGTTCTGAACTTCTAAAAGAGTTGAACAAACCAGACATGAATTAGTATGCTCACCTATGCAGTAGGTTAATTTTTGATTAGCACTGGGTATGTTGTTCTCCAAAATCTGGACGTCCTGTGTATGATTAGTATGTTGTTACAGGAATCTGGGGTTCTTCTGTGCTCATTTGAAATGCTGGATTTGTGGGCTACACTAGCAGAACTTAGCAGATGAGCCAGCTCTCTTGACAGGCTCATGAATGCATTGGGTATTTGTGTGGTTTGTTTGGGGCTTAGGTCTTTTAGGTATAAGCCATGTAACAGAATGGACCTGCTGTGTTGAATGCCATGCTGTGTTGTTATTGGTTCTCATAAATCAGTGTGGGTAGAAGTCTTAAACTAATCTGACATGGTCTGCTTTAACTGCTTTTTGTGGGGGAAGTGTGTGCTCAGTTAAAAGAGGAAGCAAATGGCCCAAGCTTTACTTCCAGCTTGTCAATGCAACTTTGTCAAAAAAAAATCATGCCCACAGCAGTACCAGCTCCTATGTTTCAGTCTGGCATTCAAAACCCGTTCATTTACACGTTAATTGGGCTTTACTTTGATTTTGAACTCTTCAATGCAAAGTTACTAAAATACCAGTGTGGTTCTACTATGTGTACCTGCTTCACTAATGTACACTGGTGTGTAGTTCTCTGTATTTTACTGAAGATAAAACACTTTTTTCTGCAGGAGTCATTAGCATGTGCTCTGGTCTCAATAGTACTCTGATCATGTCAGAATTTGCACTTGGACGTGAGACGTGCCTTGGCTCAAGACACATTGGCAGCTACAGCTACCATAGCACATTATATTTGATGGGCCTTAAGAGCCAGGGATTCACCAAAAGTGCTTTTTTCAATCCATTACTTCCCACACTAGGATTACATCTCATAGTAATCCTAACCACCTAGTGAGCAAAATCAATCACAAACCTCAAACTGAATAGCTACATGCTGAGGTTTTTCGATCCACTAAGAGAAAAGCAGGAAACTCAATGGCTCAGGTTATTATTTGAACCCTTCAGGTTTTTCTTTTCTTTTTTGTGTTAATAATTTTACCACACAGTAAAGTATTGCACATTCTCAGATGTAGGAACATCCAGTCTATTGCCTGAGCTATTAATTGAATCACCAAATGGCCAGCAAGTGAGTGTCTGTGTCAGCTGAGCAGAAGTCAGTAGGTGGTTTAGAAGGGTTGTAGGAGGCAGGTAGCCACCCTGTGGTCAGAATGTTACACATGACACCACATACTGCCAAATATTCAGTGGAAACCAGTCAACACTACCCTAAATCACTCCCCGTTGATTTCTCTTTCCCCTCTTTCATTCCAGTAAGAAAGTGAGAAAAGAGAAGGGTGGGAGAGTGAAAAAGAGGTAGCATCTGTGTTTTATGGATTTTATTTCTTGTTAGAATGGAAAATAACACTGGGCATAGAATAGCGAAGGACTACTTAATGTTATTTAATGTTTTATTGCACAAATATCAAAGGGGTATGCTGGAATGGTTTAGATTTTAATGTTTGGGGTAGCCTCAGCATCAACTCATCACATTGCAGTGTTCTCTGTGTGACATATGAAGTAAGCTGAAGTTTGTACAAGTTGTCCATTGTAAAATATAAAGCCCTCCATTATACACCTCTATTTCTGTATGTTCTAATGATCTTTTTTATATATATATTTTGCCTGCTTCCCTTTCCAGTCCTTGGCTCTCCTAAAGATTTGGTCACAAAAGATGTCACTGAGTCCAGCTTTGCTGTATTCTGGACGGCAGCACCTGGCAACGTTCGCCATTACAGGGTCACCTGGAAATCCCTCTTCTCCGATGAGGCTGGGGAGAAAACAGTGCCTGGTGATGTCACCACCACCGTGCTGGAGGGGCTGACACCAGAGACCCGCTACACGGTTTCTGTCTATGCCGCCTACGGCATTGGAGAAGGAGAGCCGCTGGTGGGAGAGGAAACTACAGATGGTAAGTCCATTTTCACCCGCATAATGCGTCCAGCAGAAGAACAGCATTTCCTCCCTCCTCTAATCTGAGAGGGGCCCCTTAGTCTGAGATTACCTCAGGACATGCAAAGGAACATTTTACTGAATGGCCAGAATAGAGTGTGTGCAACTTTGAATTCATTTCCTATTGCATGCGTGAGTATATCTTTCTGAATGAACTTGGTATAAGTGAGTTAATGTTATAAACATGCTATGATTGTATTGTATGTCACTGACTGAATATATATGTAAAGTATATAAGTTGTGAAACCAGTATATAAGTTGTGAAACCAAAATGCTGCTTAGAAACATACAGGGGTTAGACAATGAAACTGAAACACCTGTCATTTTAGACCACAATAATTTATTAGTATGCCAATACAGCATCAATTCGTCTTGGGAATGACATCTACAAGTCCTGCACAGTGGTCAGAGGGATTTTAAGCCATT
>JAOVYV010000002.1:13038523-13063087 GCA_025674545.1 Hassar affinis | reverse complement strand
CCACAATGATGCCTCTTGTACATCATCGTATTATCTCCTGGGAGATGCCTGTGTCATTTCTGGTCAAAAATAAAATTACTGGTTAAATAAAAGTAAATTTAAGTCAAAATTTACCAGGGGTATGAATACTTTCGGGCATGACTGTATATAGATATAGAATTCATGGTCTTTTATTTCCCTTCAAGGGAGATCCATCCAGATGGACTGCCTCCATCATACACCATCATACTTCTCTTCCGGTTGCTCCCTGATTCCCCCAAGGATGCATTTGACTTGTGGCAGATTTCAGATAGCAGCAACAACCCTGAAGTTGGTCTTACTCTTAACCGTAAGTACCACTTTCTTCATTCAATATATTGCATGTTTGTTGGTGGCTGGCAAATCCTTCCTACAGACGAACTTTTTTTGTTAAATAACAGTACAGCTTGCACATTTATTGAGGACTTTCAGCTCATAGTTTATAGTTGGGTCGATTATTCACGGTAATAAAACCGAGTGCATTTCTATTTTGGGCTGGCATGCTTGCAAAGTGAGTCTTGTCTTTTTATTATCTTTTTATATTTTTCCTGTCAAGGCATCTAGAGCTCAGCTATCTGCCCAAACCATTGCTTTTGTGTTTTCAGCTTCCAACAAAGTCATCACGTTCTACAACAAGGATACTAGAGGCGAGGTCCAGAAAGTTACCTTCAATAATGAAAAGGTTAAGAGGATCTTTCATGGAAGCTTCCACAAGGTAGGAACTATTGATATCAGATTTTTTGACAGTGTTTTACATTATTCAAGCATTTTTTAATTAAAGCATGCCAAGATTTATTTGCTATGCATCATTATGTTTCTTACACAATGTAAAGGAAAACTAGACAGCATCATTACACATTAATTAGATCTGTGGTGTCTATATCCAACAATTTCTAGAGCATTCAAAAGTCTTAAAATATTTTTGTATTATTTATATTTTGTTAGTGTTGTTATTAGAATAAAAAGGTAAACTAGAGGGATAGCATGTAAAAATACAACAGCATACCCCCCACCTCCCCCTTGACATTTTACTAATTTCAAGCTAATAAATTTTAAGGGCTAATTAAAGATATGAAATGTAATGTAATTCTGTTTAAACCTTACACAGTGTAGCATTTAGGAACTCTCTACTATTAATGAGTAGGCCTCCCTTTGCTTCAGTTCTTCATGGCATGGATTCCATATGACATTGGAAGCATTCCTTTGAGAGGTTAACATGATTGAATCATGCGATTCCTGGAGATTATTCAGGTCCACTTTCATGCTGTGAATCTCTCATTCTACCACATCCCAAAGGTGTTCTATTGGATTCAGTTCTGGTTACTGGGAAGGCCATTTAAGAACAGTAAACTAATTGGCATGTTCATGAAACCAGTTTGAGATGACTTTGTGACAAGGTGCATTATCATCCTGGAAGTAGCCATTAGAAGATGGTAAATTGTCTTCATGAAGGGAAGCACATGGTCCACAAAAGTGCACAACAATGTCCACAACAATACTCAAACAGGCTGTTACAATCAAGCGGCGACTGGGATGAACAGGCCTAAGTGTACCAAGAAAACATTCCCCACACCATTACACCACCTCCACCAGCCTAAACTATTGACACAAGGCAGGTTGGGTCCATGGCTTGATGCTATATATCCTGACCCTACTGTCTATTGGCCTCAGCAGAAATTGAGATTGGAAAAAAATACATTTTTTCAATCTTCCCTGTCCCAGTTTTGTGGAGCCGGTGCCCACTGCAGCCTCAGCTTTCTGCTCTTGACTGACAGAAGTGGAACCCGATGTGGTGTGGTCCATTTGATGAGTTATACATCCTGAGATGCGTTTCTGCTCAACACAATTGTATGGAGTGGTTACCTGGTCAAACCAGTCTAGTCATTCTCCATTGACCTGTCTCATCAACAAGGTGTTTATGTCCACAGAACTGCTGCTCACTGGATGTTTTTTCTTTATTGCACCTTTGTGAGTAAACTCTAGAGACTGTTCTGTGAAAAATTCAAGGAGATCAGCAATTAATAAAATACTTAAACCAGCACGTCTGGCAACAGCAGTCACAGCATGGTCAAAATCACTGAGATCACATTTTTCCTCCCTCTAATGGATGATGTGAACATTACCCAAAGCATCTGGCGAATATCTGCATGTTTTTATGCACTGCAGTGCTGTTGGACTATTGGCGGATTAGATAATTGCATGAGTAGGCTAAATTCTTGTGTGATGAAGAAATGTATTACAGTCCAGTATATGACATCTGCACTTGTAATGTCTGATTTCAGTCTAGATTGGGACTTAACTGTGGGTTAGCAGACTGTGATCTACCGCTCGTACCAGAGACCTAGGATTTTATGCTGTGGATTACTGTGTGTAATTTAGTGACTTTCCTAGATTTTGGAAGGGACTTTTACATAGATATATCACCTAGCACAGAACATACGTAAAATGTAGCAAGCTACATTTACAGTACTAAGTAACACAGAAATATCCTGTTGGAGCTGGTTCTAGTAATGTTATGGCAATATGTTTTCATTTGTGATTTTCATGATTTCTCTGCCAAGGCTAGTATATTGTATTGTATTGTGATGTATAAATTACACACAGGTTATGTCAGGCTACTTTATGGCAATATAACATAATACTTAACACTGTAACTGAGGTGGGTGTATGGCTAAACCTGCTGGTGATCATATTTGCAAGACTGTTCTTATTCTCATGACCTTCGTCTCCACTGAAACCTTTAGGGACAATTTTAGGTCTCTATTGTTCTTAAGCCAGCAGGTTTTACTGCAGGCGTGTAGTTTTTGGCTAAAGCCAAACCAGTGTTGGCTTGACATTTTCCACAGCACTTGAACAATTCACTGCTCAGATATTGGACCCTGTTGCTGCGGGTTTTCACGTTTCTCGAATTGAAGGGCTTCAGAGGTTGGCTTTACTATTATATGTGCTTTCCCAGCAAAATGTTACAATTGCTTCACTATTAGCTTCAGCAAGATTCCAATTTTCCATTCATTGGGCTGGTTAACAAACTTTCACATCCTTTTTAAAAAGAGCAATGAGAGACAGTAAGCCATCAAATAAGCTTTAAAGGGCCCCCTTCTGATTATCCATGTCCAATACCACAAAGCAAGGAACATTTCTCTTCTATTCTATTTAGTGCCCTTTTATAAATCCCTGTGCTTATATTAACATACCAGTGGGTTTTATGACCCGTGAAACCACTTGCACAACAAAGGAAATACAAGCTTCTTGTTAAGGGGGAATTGATTTGATGATAGGTGGTCGATATAGGGTGTGCTATTTCACTTTGAATGAAAGAAGATGGAGGGAGAAAGCAGACAGCCAGACCAGCAATCATGAAATGGAGGCAGATAGGGCTTATGGAGCACTGACAGGGTAGTCAGAATGAAAGAGAACAGCAGAAAGTCTAAATGAAACCACATGCTGTGTTGAAGCAGACACCACAGTAGCAGGGAAGGGGTGGGGGAGGAAGTTTTGCAGCCTTGTATAAAGCAGGACCAAGAGTGTGATCACAGTCTGTGTAATGTTAACATTTAAAAAGCAATTTGGTCCATTTAAAAAGCTTTATCTGAAGGAATACTTCATACCCAAACCTCAGACCATTCTCCTAGTGGGCATTCAAATCATGGGTTTGCTTGCCAAAGATGATGATTGTAATGTAACATGTGTTGCCAAGATCTATGACCTAACTTTGTGGCTTGGTGTTGTTTGATGCAAAGTAAGAATTTAATCTGGTTTCATGCCCACCAACCTTTTTAACTGAAAAATGTAATGGTACAAGAAAGTTTGGGAACAAGAGTATGTTTGATGGCCAGCCACAAAATGAAAAAGGCATAATATCAAGATGTGGTTCTGCTGTGCTTAACAGTAACAGTTTAAAGAAAAAAACACCCCAAGAACAGTATGGAAAAAGCATCTGGAAACTTAGAGTACATGGGAGCTCTCATGTATCACGCATGCAACAGGAAAATAGTGGCTGCTAAAACTTTTAATTTATAACTAATGCTGAGGACAGCATTCCCCTTTCATTTCTTAATGCTTGTGTAGTATTCCATAGCAGAGAATAACATGATTAATATGATTATATGTTAAGGAGAAAAGGCTATTGGAAATCTAATTGTTGGCTGGATTTTTATAATACAGTACTAATAACACAGTAACTCAGAGATGAGTTCATCAAGTTCTTTACAAGAGGTTCAAGGGTAGTGCTTTTGCATTTTAACCTAAATCTATATGGGTGGTTGCATTAAATTAAAATTGCCTGCAGATATGCCTTGTGTCTATAAAGGAATACGCAGCATTTGCAAAATTAGTGATTTGCTAAATTGGTCTGTCATACATTGCAGCTTCACATCACCATTACACCGAAAAACATCAAGCTGAACATTGACTGCCAAGAGATTGAGGAGAAACCAATCAAAGAGGCTGGCAACATCTCTAAAGATGGCTATGAAGTTCTTGGTAAAATGGCTGCTGGTACAAGGAGGCAATCAGCAACAGTAAGTATAGGATACACAATATTTTATACAGCTCTGTGTGAAAGCATGTCTTGTTTATTCTGTAAAAGATCATAAAATAAGACAATTACATCAAAGTACAAATATCTCCGTGTAGACTGTGGAATTTTTATTAGGAATATAACAAAACACAGTCTCTCAGGACTATTAGTACTATAATCCTGTTCTCCTGCTATTTTTATACAGAGGCTCAGCAACATCTTACAAATGGAGCAGTTTATGCTGATGACTGGGTTGCTCCATTCTCATTTGTGTTCTTTTCCAACACACTGCGGGCATGTTTTTTCATTCCGAAATCCTGGAGTGCAATGGAAGCCATCTGTAACATCCTGCTCCTGCTTTCTTTTTTCTCTCTTGTAGTTCCAACTCCAGATGTTTGATATTGTCTGCAGCTTGGGATGGACAAGTCGAGACAAATGCTGTGATCTGCCAGCAACAGTAAGAGGATGCTTCATATTGATTATCCATGAAGTGGATTTCTCATTTCTCTGTCTTATCTTTATATCTTTGTTGCAGTTTGCATGTTGTTGGATATTGTTATATTCTTTGGCAGTTCTGTACCAGTAGGTCTTATACTTCAGGTTCAATCAGTAAACCTGAAACAGACAGCAGAATCTTTTTTTGGGGAGAATAAAGATTTATTTTTATATCATGAAAATGCTGTGAATGACTCCATTTGTGTAGATGTAATTGTCAGTTAAGTTATTTAGGGTTGCTTGTACAGTGCGCCATAGCAAATGAAATTAAATGCTTCTGTAGACTCTGGCACAAAAGACTGTCAAAGTGTCAACTGCAGCCATATAGAAAAGACTATTCTAGTCCACATCTCATAACTTTGTAGCACATTAATGTGTTCACATTTATTTTCATCGCAAACATCAAAATCTCACCAGTCCAATTAAGTGAAAGGGGTGATATGGACATTTCATTTCCTGCTTTATGGAATCTGTTTTCCTTTGCTCCCCTTATCACTGATGCACTGACTAAGGGATTTTATGACCATGCATTATATTGTGCCAGAGACAAATGTTTCTATATGAAGTGTATATAAAGTATCATTACATTTCTCTTTTTTCTTAATTATCTTTTGAAAATGCTTTAACGTGCTCTATCTGCATTTATCATTCCTTCTTTTTGTAGAGAGATGAAGCAAAATGCCCAGCACTTCCCCACTCCTGTACTTGTACTCAGGATAGCATAGGGCCTCCGGGACCGGCTGGACCTTCGGTAAACCCATTATATTCTTGTTTCATTCCCCAGTCCCGAAAGTCATTGTGCAACCTCTACAAATTTCACCTCTGATGCTGAAGGCAGAGAGGTGTAGCATTTCAGGAATGCCCCTACTGTAATTGCATGTCTGCTTTTTGCATTAAATGCTGGTCTTTATGTGTTATTGTTCTTGGACATAAGTCAAGGTGTTGGTGATATTCATAGTATGTATCTCAGCATGGTTTAGCAGCTGGAAAGGTGCAGAGAGCCAGGCTTGCAAAAAAAAAAAAACACAAGCTAACCTGCAGCAATGACTGAAAATGCAAACTGGGCAGCATAATAATCTCTAAAAATGCCTCCTGACAGTATGGTTTAGTGCTTAAATCCTCTGTTGTGCAATTGATGACTGTGGCTGTTTTCTGTTTTCACAGGGCAGTCCTGGTACAAAAGGCCCCCGTGGCGATAGAGGAGACTCTGGTCCCGCGGTAAACACATTTTCTTCTTAGTGACTTTTAACCATTTTCATCAGCCTGAACCAAATACCACTGAAAGCAATCACTTTCCATGAAGTTAATCCGCTAATGAACCTCAATCCTCCCTAATTAGTCTAGGCTGTGTAGGTCTTTTAAACATTTCCACCTGTGCCAACTTGGTTATCTCACCCTGTGATAGACAATAAAAAACATCTGATTTATATGGTGACTCAATACATCTCTTTTGTCCATCCAGGGTCCAATGGGCCCACGTGGAGAGCATGGCCCCCCAGGACCAATGGGACCACCAGGTCCACAAGGCCCGAATGGAATATCTCTTCCTGGAGAACCAGTAAGTTAAACACGTAATTCTGATGTTTGTTCAGACTGGCTTTTTGTCTTTATTAATTTTTCCGCATCTTCATTTATCTCTCAGGCAGCGTTTTACAGGGTGATGTGATGAAATATACTGTAGTGCCTGAGCCTAACGTATGACTAAATCTACAGACCCATTTATTCTAACAAAGGCAGCACTCATTTGCTCACACATCTCGCCTTAGAACTGAGACGTTTGTAATGTAATGAGCACAGTTATTGTTCCAGAGTTAAAGTATCTTTTTTGTAATTTTTTAGGGAAGGCCTGGACCAAAAGGAGATTCTGGTGATGCTGGGGTACCTGGTCTGAGAGTAAGTGTTTTGCCAGTTTTATTTTTGGTCATCAATACACTCTTACAAAAAGGGTTCCATTTACCAGAATTATTTTTTTGGTTGTATTTTTCTGGTACAAAATTACTAGATACTGTACCAGGTTCATAGGCAATAACTCAATAAAATATATGTCACTTGTGTTGAAATTAATGTGTTATTATAGTGCAAGTTTGTTTTTGTGCTTTTTGCAATTTTGCACTTAGTGTGAATGAAGCTCATATGAATAAATATCCACAAATTATTTCAACAAATTGTGAATGTTTAAGTATTTTTTAATCTATTAATTAATTTAATAAACGTTGTAAACGTTCCTTCTTTTTTAGGGCTCTGTTGGTGCTCCAGGTCCTATTGGTCCAGTTGGGCCAACTGGAGCAAGGGTAAGACAGTCTTTTACGTTGAAGGACCACTTGCTTTATAAACAGATTCTTTTTGAGTGCTTTGTTTTAGATTACATTTCCAGCTTAAGTTATGCTATGTCTGCGCTCACTAAACTTGGAATGCTATGTTGGACGTTTTTCTATGACATGTTTAAACATTCCTTCTGATTGGATTATCTCTTCCCTGATGTGTTACTATGCTCCCATTGCATAGTTTGTAATGGTCTATGGTTTATGCACAGGGACAACCTGGACCTGAAGGCTCATCTGGACCTAGAGGCCCACCAGGACCAATGGTGTGTAATACAAAGGCTGTGTTTTTTTCTATTTTTTACTCTCCTATTTTGTGTTTTGAGTTCTCCCTTCTAATTCAGTTATTGTAATCCATTATTTTAATCCAAACTTATTTTAATTGCGTGCGTGCCAGATCTCCATTCACAAATTATGAAGACTGAAGGTTCTCAAGCCCTGTACTGGGCCAACCTTATGTTTGTGCACACCAAGCAGAAGTATGAATTATGTATTTGTGTACTGTATTCTGTATAAATTGGTCTGTGTTCTATGGTGGGAGATTCAGTGTCTGTTAATATATAAGCATGAATATGAACAGACTTTTTATCTTTTCAGGGAACCCCGGGAAACCCGGGAATGCCAGGACTTACTGGTAAGCCAGGGAATGCTGGAGAGCCTGGACTTCCGGTATGTATAGATTCTGGTTGAATGTACTGTATACAGTGAGATGAATTCATGCTTTTGTTTCAAGAAGAACAAAACCTAGTCTTTAGCAAATATTATTGTACACCTCCATTCACTGTTGTAAATCATCAATTACAGGGATCTGCTGGCATCAAAGGAGAAAAGGGCGAGAGGGTATGTGTTGTGTCATTAATATCAACAAAAAACAGATGTTTGAGGACATTGGGGGTATTTCTATTTACTTTGCTTGGCTTCTGTTCTGTAGGGAGATGCTACTTCCCAAAACATGATGAGATCCATCGCAAGACAAGTCTGTGAGCAGCTAGTTAGCAGTAAGTGACTGCGCAATGTTCCTTTGAACAATTTTTTGATGAAACAACATTGTGTAGGACCGTTTCACCAAAATCGCAAATGCTTAATTTGCTTCTAGGACAAATGAGCAGAATCGACATGATGTTCAACCAGATCCCCACCGGATACCGCAGCAACAGTCCTGGTCCTGCCGGACCTCCAGGCCCTCCTGGGAACCAGGGACATCGTGGAGAACCAGGTCAAGCTGGACGTAATGGTTTCCCTGGAAGCCCAGGTTTACCAGGACCTCAGGGAGAAAGAGGTACTTAAAAATATGCAAAATCCAGCTTTTGTTACCGTGCTGATTAATGAAAGTTTTTCTTCTGTAATGACATTCTGTATGTATGTATTCTTTATACATATGTGCAGTGATGAGAGCTGTTTGTGCATTATAGCACTTGTGAGGCTTAGGGACCATACAAGGGACATTAAGTGTTCTTGTTGTACAAAATGCATCTAAATGTCTGGGGAAATATAATTCATTAGTGTCTAGTTGTGGTTAAGTAAATGCAATTTCCGGTGGCTGTAGAGGAATTTGGGCATTTAACAATTTATTGCATATGGAATACACATGAGAGACAAAAAAAACGCAGTGCTTTTTTTTAAAAGATATTTGCTCTCCTTGGATAACGTTGGTAGGTGGATAGCAAAATCCCATTTAGATTTTCAGCATATAGTCTAGTTTTCATTGAGCTAATAGATAACAGAATTTCTTTCCACAAGACTTTTTTTCCACTTTGCTTTAATACAATCCACATGTGCCTTTGCTGTGTATGTTATTTTATTTACTTCTTGTGCAGATCATTATGGTTTCCACTAACCATCATATGGCTTAAATATAGGTGGAAATGAACTCTGAAATTGTTTGGAAAAGACAGCTGATGTTATTTTTGGCTACATTTCATCTCTATGTGGTTAAATGACTTTTCTGACCTCCAACACTGCAGGGTTGCCAGGAGAGAAGGGTGAGAGAGGCACTCCAGGTGCTGGCACTCGGGGACAGAGAGGACCACCTGGACCACCTGGTGTGTATATGGCAAACAAAGTGCAACATTTCTTATGTAGGGACATGAGTTGTTTCACCATATGTCAATCAATATGTCCTTTTAAAATACACACTTTTTGAAAACAGTATTTAAATCCCCTTTGTTCAAGTTATGGAATTTTACACATCAAAAATTGACTAGCTGGCGTAGTACATGTGGAACTCATACAAAATATACAATGCATATTCTACACCATATATCTGGAATGGAAATGGTTTTTGAGACCCAGGCAAGCTCGTATGTCTGTTTTTAATACAAACATTACTGGTAGTTGTCTGGTTGATCACTGATGTCTATGAGAACTAATCCTCAGTGATGGTGGCTGCTGGTGTACATTTTGCCTCTATATTTATTCTCCCTTAGGCAGTTGAAATAGTCTGATTGTTTCAGTGCACTCTAGCTTTTGGGGTTGAATGTAAAGGATTGAGGTTTACCTAGTTGCATCTTCAATCTTGGACCTCAATTTGGCCAGCTGTGCCTCGTAATCTTTTCCGTTGTGTAATCAAAGTCTTCCCTGAAAAACATTTTCTTTCTTAAATTCATGTCCGTCGTGCCAGAGAAGGCCACACAGATGTTCTCACACACTGCTTGAGTCAGACCTATTATTAATCAGCAGCAGGGGACCCGGACACATAAGTACATGCTACTATTTTAGTGTTATTAGTATTATGTCATTGTCAGCTTCCTAGTGACAGAAATGATAATAGGACTAAACATTTTATGACCTTACAATGATATCATAATGGGAAAATTTGCTGTGATTTTTCTGTGATATGTTCTAGACATGCTTGTGTTAAATTCAAACAAATGGGAAAAAGCTAAGTGTCACTGTAGCAATAAATCTCTAAATCAAATATGAGCTCATAGGACATTTGAGCCCTGAGGTAGCACAACCTGCATAGTCACCCTGTATAATTACTATTCATGATGCTAGACTGAGAACACTAGGTCCCAGGCTTCCTATCACAGAAAAACAAGAAGTAATGCAAATGTCTGGCAATCCTCTAAAGCCTCTTGCACAAATCCAGCCAAGCCAACTCTCCATAAATGAAGTAGGACAGAAGCCCTCTCACCTTTACAAGAGGTCACAATCAAGCTGTTGCAGGAAGTGTTTTCTCAGGGGGCCTCATTGACACATGTGCTGACTTCAGACTAAAGTGGGGGCTGAAATCATTCCAAACATGGTTTGCACTGTCTAGACAGAAAGGAGTAAGGGGGGAGCTCCTCGGAGATCCCACCCCTGCTCCATTTTAATTGAGCAGTCAAAATATTTAAATTACAGTGCTAGAAACCAGTTTCCCCCTGCCCCTTCCAGTTGAACTTTAAGCATGATGTCAGTGGTTCTCTGAAGATTTTCTGCTTTTTGATTTCCTTCAGGACCACCAGGCTTATCCCAGACCGGCCCTTCCGGACCTCAAGGCTCAGATGGGCAACGTGGGCCATCAGGGCGCCCAGGTACTCCAGGCATCAGGGGACCACCAGGACCTCCAGGTTACTGTGATTCCTCTCAGTGTGTTGGAATTCCATACAATGGAGGATACCCAGGTAAGCTTGTCGGTTACAGGGAGTCGAGTTGGCTAACTGTTTGAAACATAACTGAGTAATTAGTGAATGGCATGCGTGATGTTAAGTTCACACAAAAACAAACAAACAGTATCTTTGCACTAACACCATCTTTAACCCCTTTCAGGTTTGGCATAGTATGCATAGTATGCTGCGTGTCCTCCTTAAGCATTGACATCCTGAAAAAACAAACCTGTGTCTGAGAGATCAGCACACTTTCTAATAAGCTTTTAAGGATAACAACCATGGATTTGATTAATGAACATTTGCACACCAACTCTAAAACCAAATCAAACCAAAGAATGGACTGGACTGCCACTAACACCAGCTCACTGCTACTCTATCAGGCAGATGACAGTGATGGCTACGTACCTATGGCCTGGTTGCATCTTGAACTCCAAAGCAGCAAACAGCAAGAGTGAGCTTCCTTTTCAGGAAGAAGCATGTAAAACTACTAACCATGATGAGTATAGCTGAGTTCAACAGTGATAATAACAGATAAGGTATTTGTATATAAACCTTGTAAATTAATTTTAGCTAGTCATCTAAAATGGGTTAATATCTGGTGTCAAGCTTGTGCCTCTTAACTTGCTTCTTACTGACTGCCAACATAACCTTTATATATTTTATTTGTTATTATTTTCTTACATTGCTTTACTTGGTGAATACAGCCTCCGCTCAGGTTAAAAATGTAGCATGTGCTTTTAGGAGCCATGATCTTCTTGGTTTTGTTTGCAGAATGCTGTATTCACAAATGAGTCTTTTTTTAAATTGTGATTTATCTTATGCTATAATACCTCGGTGTGCCTTAAGGAAGAGCGTAGATAGCTCAGTCACAACTAGTGGTAGTCCTTTTTTACGTGACATGACCACTTGAATTTATCATTTCTAGTTTTTCTTTTTCTTTACCAAGTGTCAGATTTAGACTCATGGTATAAAACCAGCAATGATTGTACTCATGTCTCACCTTCAAGTGAACTTTTTTTTGCATTTAACTATAAGTAGCAGTTAATAAAACCCACATATGCATATGTTTCCATTGGCCAAATGATATTTCCAACCAGGCCCCTACCAGCCTGAGCCTGAAGTAGTGCCAATCCCTGAGGAACCATCAGAAGAAACTGTGACAGAGATTCACTCCCCCGGTTTACGAAACCAGCGTGGGAAGCGATCGCTATCAACAGAGGGAACTAAAAGGATAAAAACATAAACCAATAAAGAAGTATCTTTATATTTTATTCACATGAACGACATTCAAAATCAAATGCATTGAATCAGGCTTTATACATATTCAAGTCGAACAAAGTTAAGTAAGACTGATCTTCACCCGTCATTTCCTCTTACAAATTGTGCTCGTTCACTGTGCCCAATTTTTTTGTGATTGTAACACAGTTGCATTTTATGTTTTATGAGACTCTGTTTAATGCACTAACCATAAGATCAGTATTTGGTATGTGAACGGTAAGAAGTACAGACTCACACAAAATTGAAATCTCTCAGATCATTTAAGGCGATAGACTCAGTTTTTGCAGTGCAGTTATTTTGCCTTCCTTCACAACTCTGAAGGCTATTGGTTTTAATTCCATACTCGTACTGAAAATCTTGTTAAACCTGGCTTTTGTTTCATTATTCTAAATATTTATATTTATCTGTTGTATACCAACTCACAGCTCATTTCTCTTACCAAAGGTGGAATTGCATGACTGTGCTGTATATTTAGTAAGTACATTTTAAGATCAGAACATAGTTTTTTCCTTTTTATATCAATGTTAAATGCAGTTAGAACGCAGTTAGAATTTGTTGCAAGACTATGTTCATAGAATTGCTCATTTACATTTTAACTGCACATTGTGAATTCCACAGCCTTATTTTCTTATTTATTTCTGAATCAGAAGAGGCATTTTTCAATAAAACTACTGAAAATGTTCAAATTGTGTCAGTGATCTGTTCTAGCTCTTCGGAATTGACAAAAGAGTTACCGACAAAGTAGAAGTACAGGCAATGTACACAAAGAAAAAAAAAACTTCTTGGTGAAATAAATTCTGGTAGACCTTGAAATAACTTTTGTTCACAACAAATCTATGATTACAGCTTGTGCATTCATGTCAATATTGATTGGATCTTATTCATGGATCTTATATGGACAATCTAAAGCATTATGAACATGCAAACCTCTGGTATAGCTCTAGAGTCTGTTTTGTACATCAAAGCCATATTTAGCAATTATCTAATATCTGATTACATGATTGCACACAATTACCAGCAATATATAGCTGAAGGAACTTCCTTCATTTGTCACAGTGGAATGTCTTCTCGTGGATCCTCGGCCCTCTGGAGGTTGTCTTTATTGTCACTGACTGTTGGTTTGGGGTTGGTCTTCATAGCTCTCACAACCTTTCTGTCATCAACCACTGTTGTTTTCCTTGGCAACCTGTACAATGTCTGGTTCTTTTTCTGGACAATTGGTGTATTGGCCAAATTGGTGTATTGGCCATGCATTATGTTTTGCATTGGCACTGATCTATTTTGCCTCTTTTCTCAGCTTCAAAACAGCTCGCTTTTTCCCATAAACAGCTCTTTGGTCTTCATGTTGGTTTATCCTTTTTAACAACGAATGCAGTTTTCATAGGAGAAACACAGGGCTCAAAACAAGAGTAGACATTCAGGGCTATTAATTACAGAAAGAGACAGTCTAACAGGGTACATCCAGGCAACAAGAAACACCTGTCATTCACATGTTTTCCAATTTTCTTGATCACCTGAAAATCTGGTGGGTTCAAACAAAAGGTACAATGTGCTAAGTTATTGAACATATCTAGATTTAAATGTCAGGATAAAAGGATATAAAGGATAAATATAAATTCATCTTTTGATCTCAATCTCCGATTTCTTCATTGTATAGCAAAAACAAAAGAATTGGCTTTGCTCTTGCAATACTTTAGAGGGGACTGCAAGTCGAGTCTGTGTCTGTCGAAGTTCCCTTAAATACATGTGCTCTCAATCAATGACAACTGTTTAATATGAGTGAATAATATGCTATTTTCAACATTTTACCATCCTGTAAAGTTCAGACTTCACAAAGTAACATCCAAACTGTCTACTTAGAATGATATGTAGCTCTTTTGCTGTAATATTTCAGCATCGTCTGAGACATCATAATATCAAACCTGTCCTAGTGGCTTCTACAAGCTATGATCAATGACAGAAAGTATTATTATTATTATTATTATTATTAGTAGTAGTAGTAGTAGTAGTAGTAGTAGTAATATTGGTTGATTGGTAGTGAGTTACCAATTTATTTGGGAATAGATAGAAGTAGCTAATAAAGTGTGTGTTTAACACAAAAGGCTTGTTCTTCTTTTACCTCAGATGAGCTCAGATAGTAAGCTTCTGACCAAACCATGTGGAAAATTCTTCTTCTGGTATAAATCATGGCATCATGTGTGAGTCATGGAAAAGAACCAGTATGTTAGAGCTGGCACGCCAGCTTATGGTTTTGTTTTTTTTATCAGCAGTACTGTGCTGAATGGCACTGAGATGGTAGAAAAAGAGACACTGACTAATCAACATGACTGTAACCACATATAAATATAAACTGCATATAAATCACATAAAACAACACCTCCTTGTATGTTAACAAGTCCTTCATTGGGTGCCAAGAAGGATAAAGATAAGAAAGAAATAAAGATAATTCACTTCATGACATTTATAAACCACATTTCCAGAAAAGTTGGAACATTTTTTCTTAGAATGCAATAAAAACTTCAGTGTTAAAATAAATTCAGTGTTTTGAATGATGAACTTAATTCTATTTGTTAAATATAAACAAATTTTGAAATGTATGCCTGTAACACACTCAAAAAAGTTAAGAATTGAAGATATTAATTCATATAAAGATTTGCAAGTGGAATTTTTGCCTATTCTGGAGCTGTTGAACAGTCCGTGGTGACTGTTGTCTGATTCTCCTCTTGATGATGCGGAAAAAAAATGTAATAGGCAACAGATCTGGATTCCATGCAGACTAGACAAGCACATACGCTCTATGTCTACAAAGCCACTCTGTTGTAACTCATGCAGAATGAGCCTTGGCATTGTCCTGCTGAAATAGACATGGAGCTCCTTAGAACAGATGTCTTGATCGCAGCATATGTTTCTCCAAAATAATAATATGAGCCTCCATATCAATGGTAACTTCACATATATGCAGATTCCCCATGTTGTGGGCTCTGATGCACCCCCATGGCTATTTCTCAAACAATATCGCCAGAGGGCTCAATGGTCACATACATTCATGAGTGGTTCCCACCCTCTGCAAGATTTCCCTTGACTCCCTGAATCTTTTCATGATAGCATGAACT
The DNA here is from genome assembly GCA_025674545.1 of Hassar affinis. NCBI lineage: Eukaryota > Metazoa > Chordata > Actinopteri > Siluriformes > Doradidae > Hassar > Hassar affinis. Next base: position 13,047,750 of record JAOVYV010000002.1, on the reverse strand, counting down.
AATATGTAATATCAACTAATTATGACCTAAATTCTTTGCAATCATAAAAGAATTGATTGGCAATTCTCTCGTGAAGTTTAACACAAAGTGGTGAACCACGACCAATCCTTGACAGATGCTCCTTTTATACTCATCTTGATGACCTCTTGATGACCTCTCCTGTTACCAATTAAAGTGCTAATTTGGGAACCTTCCAGTGTTACTTGTATAACCTTTTCAGTATTATTTTTCTCTCTGTCCTTTTTTTCAACTTTTTTCAACTTTTTTGAGCGTATTGCAGCCATCAATTTCTAAATTTGCAAGTTCATAATTGAAAACACTGGAAATCTTTTCTTTGTCCTTATATCTGTTAAATGAAGGTTCAAGTGAATTAACAAATTACAGATTTCAGTTTTTATTTATTTTAAGAAAGTGGAAATGTTTCTTTTCTGGGTTGTAAATACTATACACACTAATAAACCACTTCAGGAGGAATACCTGTACACCTCCTCATTCTTGAAATGATCCAGTCAGCCAATCAAGTGGCAGCAGCACAATGCAAAAACAAAGAAGTAAAGAGCTTGAATGAACTTTCACATCAAACATCAGAATAAGTAATAATGTGTTCTCAATGACTTTGACTGTGGCATGGTTGTTGGTGGCAGATGTGCTGGTTTGAGTATTTCAGAAACTGCTGATCCGGGTTTTTCACACACAACAGACACTAGAGTTTACACAGAATGGTGTGAAAAACAGTAAGTGAGTGGCAGTTTTGTGGACGGAAATGCCTTGTTCATGACCAATTAAAATAGGCAGACTGGTTCTTCTGACCGAAAGGCTATGATGACTCTAAAAAGCACTTTTTACAACTGTGGTGAGCAGAAAAGCATCTCAGAATAGTCAACACATTAAACCATGAGGCAAATGGGGTACAACAACAGAAGACCACATCGCGTTTCCAACAGGAATCTGATGCTACACTGAGCACAGGCTCACTGAAAGTGGACAGTTGGAAAAGACAATGTTACACTTTTCCAAACTTTAGGCAGGCTGACTGAATTAAAGCTAGGACAGGTGATGTATTGTGCAATAAATCAAATGCTCTGACAATAAAAAAGAAATAACATCTGTTATCTGTGGCAGTCGCAGGTCTGTAATAAACACATCCAAACATTTCATTTGGTCAGAATGTCCTACTTACCGACATATTAGGAATCTCTACATATGCGTGAAGTGTGCATGACTGGACTCTTCCACAGGGCTAGGCAGATGCATTGCTGAAGCTAGTGAGCTTATTGCACAAGAATGTAATTCTTAAAATCATTGAAGTTTTTGATTGGGAACATTTATTGATTATTTATGGAGGAAGTCTCAGTTGCAAGCACCCTGCTTTCCGCTCCCTCCTCAGATTTCTTCCTGAAAATGTCTTTCTAAAATGTTTTCTTGGCTGTGCTGTGCTGTATCTGTGTGTATGTGGGTGTGTGTGTGTGTATGTGTGTATGAGTGTGTGGATGTGTGTGTGTGTGTGTGTGTGTGTGAAAGAGAGAGAGGCTGGTGAAGGAATGACTGTTCAGACTGTTCTATCACAGCTCGAATGTGGGTGAGAACAGGAATTACTATCAGTGCTGCTGTTACAGGTGTTTTATTGCATGCGATACTGTTAGCAATGATAACGATGCACTGTACGCTTCTACTAAATGCGCTATCTCATGGTCTCATCCTCCAGCAGTATACAGACAATGTGTGTTCATGTGTTTTGAATGGGGGGGGGGGGGGTGTCTAAGGAGGAGTGGGAGTTTTTCAGCTGGTTGCTTTCAAAACCTAGATTATTCTTGCTGGTTTCTCCAAAATTGCCTACCATAGCTTGTTAAATTGGCTCCTCATATAACCTACTGTTTGCAAGAAGACGACCAAGGCAAGCTTAGAAAAAAGCATTAATGAAAACATTATGTTATTAGCAGAATTTTGTTTGTCAAAGTGAGATTTTTGCCAATGTTGGCTGTTTTCCAAAATTCAGCCAGGTTTTCCCAGACCACTATTACTGCCTATGTTTTGGGTATCAGATATACTTTCAGTTCAAGTCCTATAAATTGCTAAACTTTAGAAGTTAATAACACACACACATTTAAATGTCAACAATAGGAAATGAAACCAATTTTGGCTGTGTTTGGAGTATCAGGTAATGTTAGATTCTGCTGTCTGATAAGTCTAGATTTTATAAGGCATGGGGATTTCCCTGTGGAGACTTTTTCTCTAGGATAACGATGTGACCACTACTATGACTGCAGCAGAATTTATACCCTCTTTAAGCCCCCGGAGTCAAACTGCAACCTTTATTTGTAAAACACATTTCTCAGTGATGGGACACAGAAGATGTATTTGTTTCTAGCCTTTTTAATTCGTCTGAACCACCCACACTGCCAAAATTGTAAAAATGCTCTTAAGAGGCTCTTATCTACAGTCTGTCATGTGACTTGGCTTTCTGATTTAAAGCCAAGTCAGCCACAGAGAACAGCAATGTAGCAATGTCCTTTGTAGCAGTTTGTATGAAGACTCCTAATAGATGAAAATGCTAGAAAACAAAACCAAATACATCTTTACACTTTAATGACATATGCTGTAGCTGTAAATTAAGTTCCTATGTATTGTAAACATGATTAAAACAATGCTATCTCTAGCTATTAGCTATGTGACTAAGTCACATATACAGTGCCATGACAAAGTATTTCCCCCCTTCCCAACTGCTTTATTTCTGCTAATGTGTCACATAGAAATGTTCACACAGATCATCCAACTCATTTTAATGTAAGATAAAGACAACATGAGTAAACACAAAATACAGCTTTAAAATGATCATTCCATTTACTGAAGATAAAGATTTATTCAAAACCTGTATCACTCATGTAAAAAAGTAATTGCCCCCCAAAACATAATATCTGGTTGTGCCTCTGCAATCAAATGTTGATAACTTGTTTTATCTCAGCCACACTAGAGGCTTTGTGAGCATGAACTGCCTGTTTCAGGTCTTTCCACAGCACCTCAATGGGATTCGAGTCAGAACTTTGACTCGGCCACTCCAAGACTTTCATTCTGTTTCTTTTGAGCCATTCAGAGGTGGACTTGCTTGTGTTCTTCAGATTGTTGTCCTGCTGTAGAACCCAACTGTGCTTGAGCTTTAGGTCACAAACTGACAGGTGGACATTCTCCTTCAGGATTTTCCGATACAGAGCAGAATTCATGGTTCCATCAGTTATGACAAGTTGTCCAGGACCTGCAGAAGAAAGCAGCCCCAGACCATCACACTACCACCACCATGTTTGACTGTAGGTATGGTGTTTTTATGGTGGAATGCAGTGTTAGCTTTACACCAGATCTAACAGGAGCAATATCTTCCAAAAAGTTCCATCTTTGTCTCCTCAGTCCACAGAATATTATCCCAAAAGTTTTGTTGGTCATCTAGATGATTTTTGGCAGATGTGAGACGAGCCTTTGTGTTTTTTTGGGGGTCAGCAGTGTTTTGAGTCTTACAGTGCTCCCATGGATGAATTTTTTGCCTTGTGGAATCATGTACATTGACTGTAACTGAGGTAAGTGAGGCCTGCGGGTGTTTAGATGTTCATCTGGGTTCTTTTGTGAGCTCCTGGATGAGTTATTGTTGGGCTCTGGGAGATATTTTGGTAGGCCGGCCACTCCTGGGAAGGTTCACCACTGGATAACGGCTCTCACTGTGGTTCACTGGAGTCTCAGAGCCTCAGCAATGGCTTTGTAACACTTTCCAGACTGGTAAATTTCAGTAAATTTGTTTCACATCAATATTAGAATCTCTTTAGAACATGTCATCATGTGTTGCTTTTTCTTTTTGAGACCTTCTATCCTTCTTCACGTTGCCGGACAGGTTCTATGTAAGTGATGTTTAGATTCAACAGATCTGGCAGTAATCATGTCTGGGTGTGGCTAGTGAAACTAAACCCAACAGTCAACTGAATTTAGTTAACTGGTTGATTTGGTAGCTAAGGGGGCAATTACTTTTTCACATGGGTGCTCTTCAGTAAATGGAATGATCATTTAAAAGGTATTTTGTGCTTATTTGTGTTGTCTTTATCTTATATTAAAATTAGTTTGATGATCTGAAACACTTAAATGTGACAAATTAGCAAAAATGCAAGAAATTGGGAAGAAATACTTTCTCAGAGCACTGTAGCTGCTTCTTATTTAAACTGGCTGAACTGTGCTATTGATGATAGATAATTTGGACTGTAATGGGAAATCCACATTATGGTCATGGAAACTATTCAAAAAACAGTCAGGAAGCATGCCCCCTCCAACCCCCCTCCCCTGGTCTCCCACTGGTGGTTTGTCTGTGGGAGTGCTGTTGAAAGGTCGTCTTCCAGGCAAATCCCCACAGCAGTTCCAGCCACCTAAGCAATTTCTGATTTACATCATTTATGGAGATATCCTGAGAAAAAATGTTATGTTTTGAGCTCCCTGAAGTATTTGTAAAAAAAAAAAGATAATGACCAAGCTTCCAGTTCCTATCTCTCAGATCTTAACATCAGTCCATTGTTGTCATGTTGTTTTTCTGTTTAACCTCAACTTATACTGAACAGCTTGTCAGATTTAACTCATAGCCATAGATCATGGTTAATTTGCTATGAAATTGTACAACATATAGAATAATGATCATGACATGCACACATGTTCCTAAACTGTCCATCACCCACCCTCATCCTGTTTTTCTTCTGATCTAAATCTCTGATCTAACACAGCCTGATGACTCAGAACGATTATTCTCATTTTAAACAAGACCAGTGTAGAAACAGAGCGGTTCTAGTTTCATTTATGCCTGGGGATTTTGGAGAGCAGCATAATGTCAGTGCAAATAATCTTCATGGAATAAATGTTTTAATAAGCTCACACCTTATAGGTGTTCAGTATTATTTCCAGTAAACTAATTTTACCTCCTGTGTGTTAACCTAGGGACAGGAAGTATCTGTGACTTAGGAAAAGACAAACAATTTAGTGCCTCTTTACCACATATATATATGTTTAGATTATCTCACTACAGTAACTTAACTAGATATTATCCAGGTTAACCCCATCACTCCCCATCCCACCCCCACGCCCCCACTGCATTCATGTCCAAGATGTCATCCAGTGAGTCCGCAGTAGGCCATGGGTTATCCTGACTTTTTGAGCCATCCATCTTACTTAGGTTTATAACCACACCAACTCAGAACAGTAGAGAAAAGTGTTGTGCTGCCTCCCAGTGTTTGTTGATCATGAAACACTAATCAAACTAAAAAAAATCTGTATATTGTTTGATAAAATGCTTAAAATAGAACGTAATAAGACATAATAAAGGTATAATAGAGAACATAATATAGAAGCACCCCCCTTCACACACACACATTGTATTGCCATATATCATATCATCACAGAACAGGGAATCAGACTCATGAGCATAATGTCTCAGCACACAGTGTAGAGTAAGGTGAAGGAGAAAAAAGAGGCCACTTTTCTAACAATAAACTGTTAGGAAGCCATACAAGAAAGAAAACCTTCTGCGAACATCTTAAGTATAATGTAATGGGCAAAAAGTGTTATATTTTTTTTCTTAAACACTCCAAGGTAAGCCATTGATGGAAACTAAAAATAATCACTGATATTAATCTTGACATCAGACAGACATGCAGGTGCTTTTATCATTACGGATTTTGCAGACTTCCAGGAAATGACTCCTTCATCCACAATTTGCTGGCTGGGACTCAAGAGAACACAGCCTCCTACCAGACATTTGCTCTTCAATTTGATACGGAAAAACAAGCAAGTCTTTACAGTAAGTATTATTCATTTCAGGGTAGAGTTACATCACACCTTTAGACCGTCAGATCAATAAAAATGTATGACTAATTAATGCTACATTTTGGAAAGGCTACTAATAAGCATCTGGTCTACTCTTTGCAGCTTTAACACCCTCCACTCATGCGAGAAGGCTTTCCACTACATTTTGGAACATAGCTGTGGGGATTTAAGTCCATTCATTGGTGAGCATTAGAGAGATCGAACACTGATGTCGGGTACGGAGCCCCAGCATGTAGTAGGCAATCCAATTGATCCCAAAAGTGTTCAGTGGGGTGGAGGTCATGGTTCTGTGCACCAACCTTGGCAAACCAAGTCTTCATGGAGCTCCCTTTGGGCACAAGGTCCAGATTATCTAATTCCCAGGGAACCAGCACAGTCCTCACCTCCCCACCATAATTTCTTATTTTAATTAAAATTACAGGACAAAAACACAGACTGGTAGTATATTAAAGACTAAGCTACAAATCTAAAGGCTGGAATTTTTATACATTATATACATTCAGTTCGTCACTGTAGCGCCACTGAATTAATCATAACTTTGATAATATGTATTCATGAATGAGGTATAGGCCAACCAGATGCAAAGTCATACCAAAAGCACTAGATATCAAATGTTTCCAGCTAAAGTGCTGACTCTCCAAGCACTTTTGGTAATTGGTTCATTCTGTAGCTCTTATAAACTTTAAATAGGCATCTATGAGTGAATGATCTTGTGGTGAGACCTACAAGTGTTTCTAAAATGAGCCATTAATAAAAGTGTCATACTCATGTCGTAAAGCCTTATCTCTAAATATAGCGAAAGACTAAATAGCATGTGGTGAACCAATGGGAGAAAAGACACTTTTTTCCATAAGGCTTTCTAACAGAAACAAGAAGAAGAAAAAGTCTTTAACTTCTATTGAGAGACTGAAGTGTTTAGTGCTGAACTGCACTGTTTACTTAACACATCTATTTAACACTTTGTTTGTAATTATGAAGAAAATTTGGCAATAATAGTAATAATGATTACATCTTACTGAGCTTAATGCAAATCAGGATCTCATGCAGTGGCTTAGGGCAAGTCATACCTGTTAAAAAACATTTTTTTGTTAAAAAAAATTATCCACATTGCTATTTTCCATTTGTCTTTCATATTTTCCCAGCATATCCAAACTTATTGTTTGCCATATAATTATGTCACATAAATTAGTTATAGTGCTCTAGTAAGCCTATAATAGGTTATGACAAATGTCTTAACAATACCATAAAAAGCTTTGGCAATAACACGTCATGGAGGACACAAGTGCATTCACAGTGAGCCACTGACAGATGCTTATAGCTGTTCCTGAAAGAATCAGATTTCAGACAGCCGATTAGCTATTCCTTGGTCAAGTTTGATTAGACATGTTCAAATTCCGATTACAGGGCAATTATTCAACAGAAATTTGAGCCAAAAACTGAGTAGTACCATATTCTCCTGGGAGGTATTTTTACAACCAATCCCTGACCTCATTTCCCCTTAAGTAACCAAGCAACTATTAGTAGCATCATAAAAGTTAACAATCTGTGCCACAGCTTCTAAATGGGACAGGGTGAAACTATTTGTACTCTTTTTTGCAAATTTCATACGTTAACCCTTTACAAACTCCTCCACAATCACTAGCACCCATGGTAAAGTTGAATACAAAAGGTTAGAAGAAATTTAGCTGGTAGTGAATGAACTTAATCTCACATTGAAATGTGAAAAAGGGAAGCTTTAATGTGTAAAGCCAAGCTTTAATTAAAGTAAATGTATTTATATTTTATAAATTTATAGGAACAAATATTTTATTAATATAATATTTCTTTTTTAGCACATTTCAACAACATAATTATTTATTCATTTTAATTTTGTGCCCCTTAAATTTTGCGCCATTAAAACAGCACTTGTGAAGTTTGTCATTAATGTTGTTTATGCACTTATTAGCAGCTATATGCTCCATCTCTCTCTGTACAGCTTTCTATATATATTTTACTTGCATTTGCACACGAACTACAAGTTCTAGTGTTACATGGGGAAATTTAAAACAACAATTTAGCAACATGCTTGACATTCAAATTTGATGTGTTCTATTTTTGTAATCTTTATGCATATCGATATTTTAAAAGTTTGTACAATAATCCCTACATAATGTAATGTCATTGTACAAGCCTGGAGTGCACACATTTGGGAAAGATGGACTTGAAAGCAGTTGTAAAGAAGGCATGTGATTAGATGGAATCAATGCTTATAATTGGCATAATAACCCTCTGAAGGGACTGCTGTAAAGTAAAAATGACTTCAGAAATAAAATATTAAAATAAAATATACATTGTGTCACAAAAGTGAGTACACCCCTCAAAGTTAGATAGCAGATATTTAAGTATAACTTTTCATGGGACAACACTGACAAAATGACACTTTGACACAATGAAGAGTAGTTTCTGTGCAGCTTATATAACAGTGTAAATGTATTCTTCCCTCAAAATAACTCAATATACAACCATTAATGTCTAAACCACCGGCAACAAAAGTGAGTACACCCCTAAGAGACTACACCCCTAAATGTCCAAATTAAACACTGCTTGTCATTTCCCTCCAAAATGTCATGTGACTCATTAGTGTTACTAGGTCTCAGGTGTGCATAGGGAGCAGGTGTGTTCAAATTTGTAGTACAGCTCTCACACTCTCTCATACTGGTCACTGAAAGTTTCAATATGGCACCTCATGGCAAAGAAATCTCTGAGGATCTTAAAAGATGATTTGTTGCACTACATGAAGATGGCCAAGGCTACAAGAAGATCCAGCATTTTAAAAGAGCAGGGTCCACTCAGAACAGACCTTGTGTTGGTCATCCAAGGAAGCTTAGTGCACATGCTCAGCATCACATCCAAATGCTGTCTTTGAAAGATAAGCACAGGAGTGCTGTCAGCAGGAGTGCTGTCTGCAGAGATTGAAGAGGTGGGGGGTCAGTCTGTCAGTGCTCAGACCATACGCCACACACCACATCAAATTGGTCTATATGGCTGTCACCCCAGAAAGAAGCCCCTTCTGAAGTCTGTATACAAGAAAGCCCACAAACAGTTTATTACTTGATTACTGGAACCATATCCTATGGTCTGATGAGACCAAGATTAATTTGTTTGGTTCAGATGGTCTCAAAAATGTGTGGCTGCAATCAAGTGAGGAGTGCAAAGTGTGTCATGCCTACAGTCAAGCATGGTGGTGGGAATGACATGGTCTGGGGCTGCATGAGTGCAGCAGGTGTTGGGGAGTTACATTTCATTGAGGGACACATGAACTCCAATATGAATACTGAAGCAGAGCATGATCCCCTCCCTCTGGAAACTGGGTCACAGGGCAGTGTTCCAGCATGATAATGACCCCA
>JAOVYV010000002.1:12989171-13000315 GCA_025674545.1 Hassar affinis | reverse complement strand
TTGGTGCATGTCTTGCTGACGCATCTGTGACCAAGACAGCAAGTCTTTGTGATGTATCAAGAGCCACGGTATCCAGGGGTATATTGGTGTATATTGGTGTATATTGGTGTGTGTATGTATGTGTGTGTGTGAGAGTGTGTAATTATACTGATCAAGCATAACATTAAATCAATGTCCATGCAGTGGCACCTGTGTAGTGGTGGGATATATTAAGCAACAAGTAAACAGTCAGTTGTCAAAGTCGATGTGTTAGAAGCAGGAAAAATGGCCAACCTTAAAGATCTGAGTGACTCTGACAAGGGCCAAATTGTGATGCCTAGACAAGGAATCTCCAAAGCGGCAGTTCTTGTTTGTTGTTATGCAGTAGTTAGAACCTACCAAAAGTGGTCCTGGATGCCCAGAACTCACTGAAGCAAGTGGGGAGTGATGGCTAGCTTGTCTGTTCTGATCCCACAGAAGAGCTACTGTTACACAAATTGATGAAAAATTAAAGCTGCCTATGATAGAAAGGAGTCATAACACACAGTGGATCACAGTTCACTGCGTATGGGGCTACATAACTGCAGATCAGTCAGAGAGTGCCCATGCTGACCCCTTTCCTCTGCTGAAAGCACCTACAACGAGCACATTGGAACAGAACTGGCACCAGTTCTGCAGCCAAGTGGAGGCGGTGTGATGCTCTGGGCAATGTTCCGCTGAGAAACATTAGGTCCTGGCATTCAGATGGATGTTATTTTGACATGAACCACCTACTTAAAAATTGTTTAAACCTACCTAAACATGGTAATGACCAAGTTTAATTCCAAAGGAAATAATGTCAAGCATAGATTTTTATAAGGTAGCAATTTGGAGTAAAGACCTATGGACCCCAGGTGTATAAGAAATCCCTGGTGCATAACATAATTCACACTGTCTCTAAGTATAGGATGGCATTTGTTATTTTATTCATGTGTGGTTTATAGTAAATCCATATTCAAATTCATTTGTCATGTACATGCTCACTGTCATTTCTGACACTAATGTAATATTAATAAGCAACAAAAAGGACATTTTGATGAGTTGAAGTGCATCTCCTGAAATTGCTTTTTTTATTGGCCACCTCTAGTGATAAGAGGCAACCTGTATAAGGATTAGGTTCTAGAGCGTATGGGGAGGTAAATGTCATGCACTGCTTGTCTTTATTGGAGACTTCAGTGTGATCTGCCCTTTTCTGTTCTTGGGCGCTGTTGTTTAAATAGGCACTTTTAATACTAGGCACCAGATGGGCCCTCAAACAAGTGTGGACTGAGGCATGTTTACCGCTCAGCAGTGTACGTGTGCAGAACAGGTGAAAATATCAAATCCCCTGCACCGATGGCTGAGCGGCAGATGCCGTGCCTGTAAAGCTTTATTGGGCATATGCAATTGTTTGGGCGATATTAACTCAGAGGAGGTAGGACTGGATAAGATATGCGTAATGATCTGAAAGACAGTCTGGTGTGGAGTTGTGAACACTCTACTGGGGCTGAATCATAATTCTTTTAAGATTAAACAAAAAAAGGGTTTTTGTAAAAATACAAGTGGAGATCATTTTTATTATATATTAACAAATAAAGCTTGTTTATTTGATTTAAACCAAAACAGTTCTTGCACACATTTCCAAGCAAGTTGACGCAAGTGCCAGAGTGTGACTCAAACAGAATATTTACACATTTTCGCTTCATACATCCATTAAATATCTAGTTATATATGAGCTTTATGTGCAAATATATGAGCACCTGGTTCTTTCTGTCAGCACAGGATCAGATTATTGTGTACATGGCAGATCACACATACAGCCCTACAGAGCGGCACAAAAAGGTGCACCATTTCCTGTAATTAAAACTAACAGCCAGTCCATAACACACATAACTTTGATTGACCTGCCTCACAGTCCTTTGATAACTGATTTGTGTGGCTCTGTTTAATGTAATGCAGGGTGCCGTGTTGATGTGGTTCAGAGCTGAACTGATCATCTACATCCAGCAAGATAATGGCAGCATCTAGATTCAATGGAGGGATATATATACATACATACATACATACATACATATATACATACATACATACATATATATATATCAGATATCAGAAATCAGATGGTGCTTACTCATTAAATGAAATTATAATGGTTTATATAATGGTTTAACTCATTAAATGGTTTATATATTGATATCTGGAGAGTTGGTCCATTATGCTGGATCTATGGGAAAATGACTGCCTAGTATAACATTGCTTCCTGCTTTCAAACAACTACCCAGACTGCAAACAAAAATAAACCTTACTTGGAGTGGAAAGCCAATGGGAAACTAGCAAGAATAAATTGGCTCCAAACCCAGCAGGAGTGAAGAGGTGTGAGAACAGTTGAACAAGTATTCAGACTGTACCAATTACAATAGCAAGCCCAGACCCTAGTCCATGAAATTACCGTCAAAACTGTTTTTATTGTTATTAAATATAATAATGACAACAAAGTGTCAATAAAGGGGAGCATCACTGCCTCCCAGAGTCTTGGTTTGATCCTTGGCTCAGGTTGCTGTCTGGATGGAGTTTTTTCTGCATGTTTTATTTGGTTTCCTTCTACTTCCTGGATACATGCTGTAAGGGCATTGTCTACTAAATGGCCCTATACGTCACAGACATGGTATAGATGGTGTATATAGATTGTATAGATGGTGTATATATCATTAATCAGGTTACCTGAATGCAACTCTTACTGAAAATGAATGAATGAATGAAAGTGGAATTTCAGGTCAATGTAGCATTTCAGTACAGTAACTTTTAGATATGTTATTTACATGAATGATTACTTAGTCTGATATAACAACCTTAATCCTTCAGTAGTCTTCATACACCCTGGATGAGAGAGACATGATCAAGTGACAGGACCTTTTTGTATTCATGACTAAACAAATTATTGTTTTGTAGTAAACCTTTAATTATGGACCAGTAACACAATTGTGATGAATGTATAAATGCATAAACATGCATGCACAACATGTCACTTCCTTTAATCTGACCAGCTGCTTCTGACCCTTGGTCATGGCCTGTTCATTCAAGGCATGTGCTGAGATGTGAGCTCCCCTGCCATCACTCACATGGACAGCTCCTTTTTCTAACAGAATCAGACACACAGGCCCTCCTAATCCCTTCCAAGACAGAGACGGATGGGCTCCTGCTGACCCGCACCCTCTCTCTCTCTCTCTTTCTCTCTCTCCAGTTCCAGTCACAATAGGCATCTGTCACAGACTAATAATGGCAGCAACCAATGGCACAGAGATCAGGTCAAGTTTGGAAATTTCCACATGGGGCCACAATCAAGCTCATCAGAGCCATCATACTGCATGCTCAGCCTGTCAGTGTACAGATTTCAGATGGACAACTTAATGGACTGGGATGATGGATTTGGCACACCTTATCGTCCAACTTACTGGCTGAGGAGTATGATGGAAACTATCTGTTCAATACTTGGCAATGTTATTTAAAGTAAAATAGACTAAAATACTGATAAGCAGAGCCTTATGTAATGTGGTAACTCCTCTGCTCTATTGTATCCAGATCATAAAATCATTTTGTACAACAGCAACAGGAATTTCCTGTATATCTGTATTTGATGGGATGTGCACATTTGTCCCTCACATCTTACAGAACATCTGTCAGCTCGGCTGGCCCACTGCTGACTGTGCTGGAGGAATGCAGCTGTGGATTAGACCCTCCTGCCAGGCTGAGATACCAGAACACTACACTGCTGACATTTCCATGACATTTCATATCTCTCTCTCTGTCTCTTTCACTGAGAGACTGAAGAATATGCAGTCATGCTGTTTGAAGTATAGATCAAACCAGAAAATGATGAACACAATCACATTTGCAAGCTACTACTTGTTACACGATACAAGGGAACCGTGCCGAGATGGGCAAACAGAGTAGGGTGTGCATTGTTTCAAACAAATGTGCTAATGTTGGTTCATAATTTGTCAATGCTAAATTTTAATTATTGTATTGGCATGTTCAAGTTCAATAGATCCTTTAGGGTTAACATTTAGGGTATTACTGTTTACAGCATTACTGTAGAGTCTACAACTTGCCTGACCATATCCACACAAAAGTTTGCATATGCAGATGACTAGGTTGGGATGAAATGAAATATAATAATAAAAAGACTAAAGAACAACAATGGCCAACAATGAAACATGATAAATCAGATGAATGAGAGGCTTTGATTATCTAATCACATTCTTTGTACGTCTCATCAGCCCCCGGAAGTGCTGCCATTCTGGCTCATCATGGCTGATCATGTGAAGACAGTAAGAAATCAGCTCAGAGAATCTTAAGCACTACACAGAGAATGGGAGTGATTAGTGTAACAACAATGACTATGAGTTTATTTTAATACAACTAACTATGCCAAAGCTGAACAGAAAGCCCTGATAATCAAGAGAATCAGATATGAAATATCTCAAGGCCTAATATTACATACAGATACAATCATACAGAATGTCTCTTGTGTAGTGCAATATGTCTAATTTATAAAATGTTGGATATTACCCCAGGTTATATCCTGTTTCCTAGTTTAGCTGCTAGTTATCCTGTTTTTTAATGGATATAAAGATCATTAGCAGAAATTCCAAGTGATCTGTGAAAACACATTCAACACTCAGTATCTCTCACTCTGTGATATGTTGGATAAATCCATGAGGGAGATGTAAAGGCATTGCCTGAAGCAGGGTCTGATCTCATTTGCTGCCTCTTATTATGCAAACCACTCCCTGACGCCCACCTTCTAATTAGGCCTAAATTAATTTGAGTACAATCTTTCATGTCTCAGGCCTGGGCTGTGCCTCTTTCCTCCATTTACAGAATCATATTAATGTTTGTGTGGGAACACTACTCCTGCAGATGAAAAGACTGATACAATTAATTAAGTCCTGCCTCTGTTTTTCCTCTCCTCTCGGAGGAAAAATGATAAGTGTGATGAGCAGGCTCTGATTAACCTTATTATACGGGCTAATAAGGAAGATCATATAAAAATCAAGGAAGCTGCACAATTATGAGGGAATGCAAATTATGCAAGCTAACGAGCTACATGTCAATTTAGGAAATGCTTTGTTGAGAAAATGTGATGTTCAGCATTCTCAACACAGGGTCATTTATTCATTTGTATGTACACGTGTGTGCATGCATAATTGCAATGGGCATACAAGTGTGTACGTGTGAGTTAGATATTGCCTTTGCATCTCTCTCATGCTGTGTCTGTGCGCTGCGTCACATCCGAGGGGCCAGTGAGAGTCAGAAGCAGGCTTTCAGAACCATGGACAGCAGCTGCAAGCTCTGGATATCCAGCTTGGGCTCAAGAGGAGACGCTGAAAAAAATATACATTTATATTATATGCATTTTTTAAATGTATTTATACATATTTTAGTATTAATCAGTATAATTTTGACTGGCAGTAAGTTGCTTACCTGCTGCTTGTTTAGAGGCTGTACATGGGTAGGTCTGAAACAGTAGCGCCTACTTACTGCACTCAACCTCACACACTGTTATAAAACAAACCAATAATGCAAATACACTATCTAATATATTCACTCAAAAGCATGCCAATACTTTTAAAGTGCACGGAAAGCTGTTCTCTGTGATTCAGATTAAAAAAGTAACTGTTATATGGCACATCTCATCACAGATCTGTCTTCACTTTGTGGAAAGAGATTGTATACAATCTTACAATGAAATGGCATTAATTATTGTGTTCTTTTCTAATGATTGTGAACATATTTCCAGGTACATAGGTGTTGCAAGCTTTTAGTACAAGTATTAGGCAAGCAAATGTTTGTCAACATGTTTTACGCTGCGCATGATCTGTTATATAAAAACATATTAGAAAGTCTAGGACCACTAAACGTTTGAAAAACCCCAGTTATTTTTGCCTTAACTATATTGTTAATCTACTATAAAATGTACATAGTGGCTACAACTTTGATAAGCTATTTTCTTTATTTCTGACATCTGAAGATGAATCACAACACACTAAACACCAGGCTGCCTATTGTTATAATATACTGGCACACAATTTATAAATGGTCAATCAGAGAATAAATAATTCATAAGCTCCTTTAGATGGGATGTAAGGACAAGAATGCCAAAATAGGTTGAAACTGTAGACTAATGTTAACACTCTGATAACAGCAATATTTTTATTTTATATAGCTACATACAGTATAGTATGTTTTCAAATAAAGATGACATATTATACACATCGAATAAAGCATTATAAAAGTCCGGGTGAAGAGTTTGTGTGGAGAGTCTCTGGGGGAAGCCTATGGCAGCTGTATGCAAATAAGAAGCCAGACAAGCATGCGCCACAGAGCAAACACACACACACTCACACACACACACACAGGCGGAGGGGGGGGCTATACAGTTTCTTCATAAATGCCATCGAGGCAAAGAATCTGCAGGATGACATATGATTGAAAGAATATTCCGAGTAAACAGTGAACTCGGGAATCAGTATATACATTAGGGAATATAATGCTATAAATTGTGAAAAATGACTAAGTTCAGCAAATGCATAGTTTGTCTCATGTACTCACTACGCTGCTTTCCAGATTTTGGATGCGTTATAGTTTACACAACCTTATAATCACACGATGTAAAATCATACACTTTTAACAAGTGATGAAAGCAGAACAATGAGGCATTGCGGTGCTGCAGCTCGGGGCAGCAGGAGTGTGATGAAGGTGGAGGCCTGTAGCTCACAGATGATTACAGCACGCTCATGCAGCACAGCTTTATGCTAATGAGCCCAACAATACGCCATGATGCCTGCACATTCACCCAGATCGGCTTTCCCCAACCACCGCGACCTGCAGCACTACAATGCAATACAGTTTTACTAAACACACACTCTTTACAACATGGGGTCAAAGGCAGGGCTGGGCTTGTGCCTGAACTAAGTAGCCTACGATACATATTTATATCATTTAATATCATTTTATATCATTTTAATAGCGAATTTATTATGGTTAAAGGTTTAATATGGTTTTCTTGCACTAACTGTTGGGGGAAAATGATTAGTAGCTATTCGTGTCAGAAAGTTAAGTAAAAGTTCTCCTGCTGGAGTATAAATCAAAACCATAGAAATACAGTGCGCTTTAAATGACCGCTCATGCCATCTGCGTTTAAAAAGTTAAAAGTCGGGAAACAAGCAGAAACCACACCAGCATATACAAAACTAAACATGAGAGACACATAGTGCTGTACAATAATTCCCATTTTTCTGAAACATGATGAAAATATTTCAGAAGATAGTTCCCAAAACAGTGGGTAACCCGGGAGGTTTGGGAGATTTAATGGTATCTAACTAGTGGAGTGACCTTGAGGGCAACACCCATCTCCCTGATTTCCCCCAGCACGCGTCTATATTTGGGCCAGATTGCTTGTGTGTTCTGTTTCACAGTGGAGAGGTCAATTTGCTTTTCAAACGCACAAGGCTCTGACGGCTGGGCAGACGCGGCCATTGTGTTCAAAGATGAGAGCCCTTCTTATTACTTATGTATGCGCTAGGCGGCTGATTTATATAAGTTCACTTAAACTACCGAGAAAGACACGTGCCCTATTAAATATGTGCCTCCTTCAAACCCCCTTGATTCATTTCTACAGATGGCGTCCCTTAAAGCTTGTAGTAATGAGGGGAAATGGAAGAGTTGATTTTAATATTTGAAAGTTTAATAATAAAAGGGAGTGCTAATACTACTACTACTACTACTACTACTACTACTAATAATAATAATAATAATAATAATAGGAATTTCAAATAGCGCACAGTTCAAAGTGGGTCTGATGTTATGAGTGTGTGAGCTTAGAAAAAGCAGAAATAAAAAAATAACAAAAACAAAAAGAACATGACCAAAATGCATATACCGTTTCATATATGCATCAAAATCGTTTTGACACTTTTTATTTACATAAAGTGCTCTGTCTGAATTCCCTTTAAACCCGGGATTATTGTGGTGCTGATAAGGGTTTCCTTTCCGCAGATCGCCGGCCCCTGAAGACACGCACACAACCACGGCACGTGTTCCTCTCTATAGAAAGCCATCAGACCGTAAACGGAGAAAAAGTCCCGGCGTGTGTTCTCTGAAGGGAGGGGCTTCGAGGGTGAATTAATATAATAAAGCGCAGGTACATCTGCTCAGCAAATAGGCAGCGTTTTCCTGCGCAGCCCCCAGCCCAAGTGCTCCATTCCCTCCCACAGGCAAATCCACAGAGATCCTCCAGGCGCCTGATTGGATGAGAAGCAAACGATAAGGGGCGAGAACAATAGCATCATCCCTCCTTAAAAAGAGTGCAGCTATGTATTAAGAAGGAAGAAAAAAACGTTACGGGGAGGGGAGTTGGGCACACCCTGACCAAAAGGTACTGCACCCGGCGTGTCTGTAGCCAAGTGCACAGCCGTGGATCAGCTTCAACACACATCGCATCCTCTCCAAGTGCCTTTCTTCATCCGTCCGCCGACATGCCCAAAGGTTTCCTAGTGAAAAGAAACAAGAAAGCGGCGCACGTCTCTTACCGGATTCGTTGCGATGATGATGGACAGGAAGCGACTCTGGAGTGTCAGATTCAACGCGACGCTTCCCCGCCTCTGTCCGGTACCTGCAGCCCGGAGATCGCAGCAGCATCACCATCCGATGCAGCACACACGCCGGTCCACGGTCACGGAGCCAAACCGGTGCAGTTTGGTAATCCGGAGGCGGTTTATCAAGCCCTGTACAGCCCCACCCGCCCCATCAGCAAGGACCATGAGAGGAAATATTTCGAGAGAAGTTTTAACCTGGGCTCGCCCATCTCCGCAGAATCATTTCCGACTTCTACCTCCCTCACCAGCCTGGACCACATCCTTTTTGCTCCGGTAGACTTGAAAATCGGCTCCAGCAGCAGCGGCGCGCTGACATCGGCTGTGAGGAGCGCCGGGAAAAGGCCCTCCACCGACAACGAGCGCAAAAGTAAAAGCGGAGCCAAGAAACCCAAAGCCATACGGAAGCTGACCTTCGAGGACGAGGTGACCACTTCACCGGTACTCGGCCTTAAAATCAAAGAGGGCCCTGTCGACCTGAAACCGCGAGCCTTATCGGCCGGTGGCAACAAACCCCTGGGAGAGTTCATCTGCCAACTCTGCAAGGAAGAATACGCGGACCCGTTCTCTTTAGCACAGCACAAGTGCTCGAGAATAGTGAGGGTCGAGTACAGGTGTCCTGAA
Source organism: Hassar affinis (assembly GCA_025674545.1). Lineage (NCBI taxonomy): Eukaryota > Metazoa > Chordata > Actinopteri > Siluriformes > Doradidae > Hassar > Hassar affinis. Next base: position 12,991,040 of record JAOVYV010000002.1, on the reverse strand, counting down.
TGCGACAAAGTCTTCAGCTGTCCTGCTAACTTGGCCTCTCATCGCCGCTGGCACAAACCGCGCGCGCAGCCTGCACCCGGCGTGCCAACTTCACAAGCAGCCAAGACCGACACGTCCAAAATCCCCGCTGTCTCCAGAGGCTTCGGAGAGGAAATCAAAGACGGAAGAGAGTATTCGAGCGAGAGGGACTCTCCGAGCCCGGCTTTGTCCGAGTCAGGCTCAGAGGACGGCCTGTATGACTGCCAGCGCTGCGGGAAGAGGTTTAAACGCCAAGCGTACCTCAGAAAGCACGTGCTGGCCCACCATACGCTGCAGAACCAAATGATAGGCGACACCTTTCAGAGCGCTGAGAGAGGAGAGAGCCCGGAGATGGCGCAGCACTCTGGAGAAGGCAGCCCGAGTCTGAGCCCGCTGAATTTAAGCCCCGCTGATTGCCTGCCGTGTCCGGTTTGCGGTGAGATTGTGGCCGACAGGACGAGCCTGGAGCGGCACGTGCGCGTCCTGCACGCCTCGCAGGTGTTTCCATGCAAGCACTGCCCCGCTACTTTCTACAGCTCCCCGGGGCTGACCCGGCACGTCAACAAGTGTCACCCCACAGAGAAGAGGCAGGTTATTCTGCTTCAGATGCCCGTGAGGCCCGCGTGCTGAAGAACAGCGAAACTGCACACTTCTACACTCCACAGTGCGCCCAGACACGGAGGCGCATTATAGACCGTCGTTATGCTTTCCTGCAGTTTTAGAGGTTGACAAGTTTAGGAATATCTCCTAATCAGCTGAGAAAATTGGCATCGATCTAAAGTTGAAAAGACTATATTTTGAAATCCCTCACGTTAAGTAGCCTAAAGAAGAGTATTAGTTTGGTTGTGAGATGGTATTTTTCTAGGGCCGATGCACACGTGCTAATGTAATAGCTTCTAGACCTAAGATAACCTTTAAACGTCGGTGTACCTCTGTGAAAGCCTCGAGTTCACATGCTGTACGTTTCTCTCGTCTGTAGCTTTAATCTAGTGTGTGAATTGCAGGATGTGGGAATTTCTCTCTCCAAAAGGTTCCCTTTAGAATAGCCAGAAATGCCTTTAGAGAAACACATCAAACACTTGCTGTATAACTGCCTTAAGAACTCGGTGTACTGATTGTTTTGATTTCTGAATGTCCGCACATATTTACAATTTACTGTCATTATGTAAGATGATTGTAAAATGTTTAATCGTTGATATTTATTTATGTATTTATTTATTTACAACTATTTCATGTAAGTTATTGTGTTCTTGAGTGAGTGAAGTCCTTTGTCCTCTTTTCTAGCCAATTGTTTGGTCGGGTTTGAGTTGTGTAGGCCTGTGTCTTCAGTGCTCTTACAATCTGATCAGCTCCTGTAAACGTGAAGCTCTTAGAGATGCAATCCTTTTCTATAAACAGCTTATTTTCTTAAATGTTTGCTACTAGCGCTGTCCATGTTGTGTTGTCAACTAAAATAAAAAAATATTTTTAAAAACGAATCTGTTAATGAATGTTTCATTAAATGTCCAGCAGCCATGATTCATACAGAAACACACAGAATCCGGATGGATGTTGGGTAAAAACTGACTGTTAAAAGGGTTTTTTATTACTGCTGTTTCAGACACTTTAACTTTTTGTCATTTAAATCAGTTTCTCTCACAAACAAAGAGTCTTCATCTTCTTGGTCGCTTATTCCTTTTCAGGGTCACGGGGGAGCCGGTGCCTAGCCGGCCTCATAGGGCACAAGGCAGGAACAACCCTAGACAGGGTGTCAATCCATCGTAGGGCACACACACACACATTCACACACTAGGGCCACTTTAGAGATGCCAATCAACCTAACGTGCATGTCTTTGGACTGTGGGAGGAAAC
>JAOVYV010000002.1:12950266-12964408 GCA_025674545.1 Hassar affinis | reverse complement strand
GTAACTTAGATGAGAATTGGGGTGGGCCCTATGTTTAACTCTAGGTGTTAGGTGCAGGGTTTATTCCCTGTATTATGATACTTGATATTTTTGTCATATTCCCCTCTCCTACGCTGAACTTATATATAACATTAGTTATACAAGATTGACTTGCAGAGTGCACTCGGTTTCTCCTGTATTCAGATGAGCTACAGAACAGCCTCGCCACTCTTTAATAAGAGCCCTGCTTTGTTAGTAACAAAGCAGGGCTTTAGATGTGGAACACAATGGAAAATAATTAAGCAAACAAGCTGATAGTATAAAAGGCAATCAACAGTAACCATTGCATTATGGGGAAGTTATAACAAGATGGATGCATTAGCTTGGACGCGCCTCAAGTCATGGGTGGGCAGTGTAGAGCTCTGAAAAGCTCTTTTATATCTGACCCAGGGATCCTCAGGATGAAAAGCTTCACCATTCTAACCACTCTTCATTAAAACAATGAGATTAATTCATGAGCCATTGCACACACTGAATATTTAATAATTAGCTAAACATGAATATCGAGATGGACACAGGTTGACAGAGACTTTGTGATGTTACATGCAGAAAAAGAGGACTACAATGGCTTTGAAAGTCCAGCCAAACAAGAGAGCATTGCTAACAAAGTGAAAGCTACAGTGTGAGTTATGGTGCTGTGGACAGCTCCTGTCGCATTCAGCAAAACCTGGGATCTAAGATACAGACGGAAATACATGAATGCAGCCTTCAAAAATGAAAACCAAGATGGACGACTATCAATTCATCCTCCATCTTGTGGATAAAAGGACTTGGCTTAGCGTCAAAACAGAGAGGGCCAGTCCTACCTGAACGGATTAGAATAAAGTAAAAGGCAAGAATACATTACAGGAGAGAAGAAGAAAAAAAAGAAATCCAGAAAACAGACTTCTGGTTTGGCAACAGCTTTTCTTCCCCTTCATCTTCTTTTCTTCCTTAATCCTCGCCTTGAGGCATTCTGTGCAATCAAGCGCACTATTACACGGCAACAATTAGCTCGACTGTGGAAGCTGGCACCTGGTCTGAGGCATTCAGTGGCTTTCAGCGGCAGCTGACTGTACAGCCCCCCCACCACCAGGTGGTCCTCCTTCAATGATATTAGCCAGTCACTCTTGGGTTAATCAAGAGTCCGCTCAGAACAAGTATGCGTGCACGGAGCTCATTTAGTTAGCCGTAGACGCCACAGACGAGGTCTTAAATGGGCCAACCAGACAATGAACTTTTACAACTGCTTGTAAAAAAGACAGCTGATCATTTGAGAATGTTGCTTCACTCGTTAAAAGAAAATTTTGAACTCACTGCAGACCACAGGAAGACTTGTAGTGCTTTGAGCTGAGCTACAAAAACTCACTTAACTTCTTTTAGACAGTACTGTGCAATATAATATAATGCAGCTGGTTACAGAGGATACGGCTTTTTCCTTAAAGTTTTAGCTCAGCTGGGTTGCTGGATAATTGATTAAATCTGTTTGTCGCTATTGTTTGGAGTGCTCAACATAACAGGGCCTTTCACAAGTAGACAAAGCCAAAAGAAGATACGTGAGGATAAACGCAGTTAGAGGAAGAGGGAAGACTCTCTGCCTGTGCTGAACAGAGATGAACAGTTTTTGAGATCGGAGACAAAAATAAGAGGGGGTTACTGCTTTATATGCTAAAGATTCTTACAAAGCCTACGGTATCCTCAGCTTGGGGCTCTGTGCATCGACCATGAATAACACAATCTGAATAACAATAGCTATAGATTTGTAGGGTCTCTCAATACTAATTAGGGGCTATATGCACTGTTTGTTGCAAAGATGGGCACACTGAAATGAGATGCTAAGTGCTTTATTTCAGAAACAAATTGTATGCCTTGCAGTCCAATGAAAGAAATGAAAGAAAGCCTTTACTACTGGCAACCGAGTATTAACAAAAAGTTCTAAGATGCCTCTGTTGATGCATGTGACAGATGGGGAATACTTTGTACATTATGGTAAAAAAAAAAAATATATGAATAATGGAATACGCAATTATTTTCACACACGGACTACGGCATGAGTATGAACGCAGGCCATGTTGCTCTTCATGCCTTTACACCACAGCGTGTATTTAACTCAACAGAAACGTGAAGAACCTTTAAGAAAATCAATGATGCGTTGCAGCCTAGCCGTCCGCCGTCACTCTCAAGCAACAAACTGCAGTCTTTTACTTCCGAATGTAAAGAAACTCCATTTCCACATCAAAGACCACCTCTGGTGAGGAGAAGAGCTAGACAAAAGCATGATGCACACTTTTATGTTGTGCTCTCGTTTTCTGCTGTTGTTTTGTTTATCGTTCAATGCAGAGGACTCCATTTTGTACAAAGATGCAAATGGCGAACATAAGCACATCCTTTAGCATAATACAATTACATCCAGCGTGTGGAGGAGCCTTTGCTGCCTTTGAACTATTTAAATTTGTATTAATTCAGAACTTATAAATAATCAACTACACCATCCTCTTTTAAGACTCTAATGAGAAACTGAGAGCCAGTCTTTAAACAAACAGCACTGAAAGACCGGCGTTTGCAATCAAATCATCTGCTTAGTCCAAACGAGACTGAAGAGAAGATCCAAAGTGTGCATTGGTCTATAAATGTCTATAAAAAAATAAACCCTTGAGACGCCTGCCTAATTAGTACACTGTTCCAGAACAGTGAATAAAAATGTTGTTGAATAAAAATAACTACACTGGAAAAATGATTTGTATTAATTATGTAAAACGGATAAAACATAATCACACCAAAATTCTAAATACTTCTGCGCCATCATGCACCAGGGCAGAAAAAAATCTTTATGATTAAAAAAAAAAACAAAACAAAACAGAGCATAATTCTGGTGGGTTACATGGCAGGTGACATTTTTGTGACATTTAGTGGAAGAATTGGATATGTGTAGGATAAGCAAGGATAAGCGAGCAGCGCTGTGCTCTATTCAGGCCCGGCCTGGTGGGACAGAGCACAGACGCCTGCCTGGAACCGAGGAGACTGAATAGTAATCAGTGTGGTACTGATAATGAATGATTGAAGGCTCTTTCTCAGCATTGGAGAATTTCAATATCACAAGAGCCCTAGAGGCAGGATTCTTATCAGCACAAGCCTCAGACAAAGGAATCCACAGAATGGGAAATGTGCTTAAACACGGGCCAGTCGTGAATGACCAGGCCGATTAGCAAGAGGAAAATCAGAGAGAACAGGGGAATACACACACACACACACACACACACACACACACACACACACACACAGACATTAGAGGTTTCTAAGGAAGCATTTCCGAGTGACTATCACATACAGAATAGTGCTGGTGCTTTGAAAAATTTCATCCCGATGAGCAAGAAACAGAACAGAACAAACCGAAGCCACAGTGCCAGTCAGAATCTCACAACTACAATCAAGCACAAACATCCTCTCACACTTGCAGATACTCCTACACTTAATTGCTGAAGCTTGCCGGAACCTGCTCGTTATCACTGCGTTTAAGTGGCAACACAGAAAGCGTGGAAGACAGCCCAAGAAATCCCATACAGAACTAATCAATGAGAACGCCATTGTGTTCACGAGGGAAAAAAAAACACAAAGCAACATCCATTTGGATAACCTGAGAAGACCAACAGCTATGTCCCAGTGTTAGCAGTCTGGCAAGGGAGGAGAAAGAAAGTTCATTAATTAAAGAAAGCTTGGCCAGACAGATGGAACGGCTAGCTGGATGCTAATTACTCTGAGAAGACAAGTAGGTTTAACAACCCCCCCCCCCCAGCCTGCTTTGCCATCAATCACAATTAACGTTGCTCTTAAACGGTCACCTAGCTCACTCAGCCAAAAACAAGCATGAAGTTCATGCACTCTCTAAATGATTGATTGTGATTTATTATTTTAACCACGAAAGGATAGTGCTGTTACTTTTCATTTGGTGCATTATGGGAAGCTGCTGTTTGCTGTTTGCTATGTAAAAAGATTAAAAACTATTGGCAAATGTCTAATAATAATAATAATAATAATAATAATAATAATAATACTAATAATACTAATCCCCTCAGAAGTACACAAAGGGCAACATTCAAACCGAGGCGAGTGTGAATTAACAGACTCTTCCTTCATGCTTAAGAGGTGATTAAGCAACGTTTTCCCAGCTCGCCTGTGTGTTACTCCTGAGGGAGCACTAATAATGGAGTGAGTTCAAGGTAACTCTAGCCCTGCATGTCCACAGAATTCCCCGCACTGGAGGATCTCACCCTGATGTAGCCACACCACCCCCTTCATGACGCTGCCAGAACACGGACAGCTGTCAGGCACAAACGCCTAGCGGAGTTCACTACTTTTGAGGGAGGGGCAGGAGAGTTAGGTGGGGCCCATATTTAAAGGCACAGTGCAGGATTGTGTCCCACAGCAGGTAAGAAATATCTTTTGGGATCTTCAGAGCATGCAGCTAGACTCATAATGGATCACTACGAATGCAGTAGACGGCTAATTCGCTGTAATGAGTGGCGATGAAAGCCAGTACCTGATAAAGATGATTCAAAGCTGAGAAGTGGTGCAAAAACAACACACACACCTCCACTGTATTCATTGTGACCTGCAAGTCACATAGTTGTTTACAAACTTGGTCTCTACCTGTGTTTAAGCTGGGTTTACCCAAAAGAAATGGTCACCCTTGGGGGATTTGTGTGTGGGTGAATGTGTGTGTGTATGTGAGTAAGAGAGTGAGTGAGAGAGAGAGAGAGAGAGAGAGAGAGAGAGAGAGAGAGAGAGAGAAGGAGAGAGGGAGAGGTCTTTGTTCCAGGCATCATGAACAGAAGGAAAGTTAGAGGGGAGAGAGAGAGAGAGAGAGAGAGAGAGAGAGAGAGAGAGAGAGTGAGGGGGAAATAATGCTGTGAGTCATTCAGCATTAGAGAAGTGCGAGAGAGAAGAGAGGGAGGGGAGAATACTTGTGCATTTCGTATGAAGCAGCAGCTATACGCCATATGCCATATGGGACTGAGTGACTCTCCAGTCAGGGCTGGGCATAACATAATTCCTAAGAGTATGTTTGTGTGTGTGGGTTTGAGAGGTCATCAACCTAAAACTGAATGTACAGACCCTCTTGTTGGGAAAAGAGCGGGTGCTGAGTTTGTGCTAAGGTTTTCTGAGGCTAAATGGAAAAGAAAGAGTGGGAGAGAAAGTGGGAAGGGGGATTGGAGGGGGCTGCAGTGGGGTATGGGGAATCTGAACACATTTGATATTGTAAGGAGCCTCTGGGAACAGCTGGTGAATTGGGAGGAGCAGAAAGGCAGCCAGGAGGGGGAGAGAGGCCAGTCTACTGGAGTGAAAATGGGATTAAAGTCACCATACTAGGATTGGGTGGAGGCACTGGACTCTTAACTCACCCAGGCCTGCTTTACACATCCTACCTATAGGCACTAAAACTCCACAGAGTACAGTAAATTTGTCATGGTAACTAAAAAGTTAAATATTTACTTAACCCTTTTAGGGGGGTGGGGGGATTTCCCTATATAACTCCTGATTTTTTTTTTTAGAGTCTGGAACAATTATTTTATTATTTACTAATACATCATAAAGTATCCATTAGAAGGTGAAAGCCTAGACCTACTGTGTCATGAAGCTCATTAAAACCGATTAATGTGAGAGTAGCGATGATGAAAGCATCAAGGAAAGTACTACTATTTGGTAATATCCGTCCTCCCTCTAGTCCTCCATCTGATGAGTGCTAAAAGCTGGAGCTTGCATGACTGGCGATGGGTAGGAACAGATTATAGCTATTGATTGGTGCCTGGAGCTGCATCTGACTGAAAAAGAGGAAGAAAGGGCTGGAGCAGGGAGGGAGCGAAGGAGAGAGAAAGAAGTCAGGAAACATGCTAACTCCATCGATTCCGGTCAGCAGGGTAGCTAGTGAGGCAGACTCACTAGGTCAGCTAATCTCAGTCCTACCTCTTAAATCCCCATCTGACCACTGCTCCAAGTCCCATGGCAATCTCACTACTACTGACTGACATCATAACAGAGACAGTCCTCAGATCAGGGTCAGGAATATTCAACAAATCATAAAGCAAATAAACAAATATCCATAATGAATACATGAATCCAGACTCTACCCTTAATAAACCTTCACTGTACATGCACAGCATTTATGCACATTTAAATTCTCCTTCAGTTCAGTATCTCAAAAGTCCCTTCACTACTTTAAAATACCGGATTTGCACCACATTTTCTATTTCTTGAACATCTTTCTTTCTGGACATCTGTGAGATGAATTTTAAGATTACAAGCCCTGTCCACATTTGGCATGCCAGACTTCAAACTCACAGTGGCGATTTTTTTTTTCAGTAGAGCTGAATCAATAATAGATGACACATTATGTGTGATTTGAAAGGGCTGTGTAATACAGTGTCAGCAGGAGAGAGGCTTCTCTGTCCAAAGAGCTCCCACCAGGACCTTTGGAATAACACTACTCTTTCGGCTGCAGCAACTCGAGAACAGCACCACTGCGCAAGGTGTGGCAAAGATATGCGCATGAGCACACTCGCCTACAAAGATGGCATGGGGCAGTTTAGGGCAAGTAGGTGGACTGCAATGCACCTGGCCAAGTGCTGGTGGCCATTTCTCCACAGCCCATCCAATTAGAGGTGAGTGATGGTGTAGCAGAGAGGTGGGCTGCTGGAAGCCTCTCCAGAGCAGGACCTGCTTTTATCAGCCTGCACCCCGAGCACAGCCGCTCCCTTTGAAGAAATATTCAGCTAATTACCTTGGAGCACTGTCGCACAACAAGACGGAAGATTGCATGGACCCCGACCATTGTTAGATGAGGAAACTCCAGAGGAGATTTCATCTCTGCACGAATACAGTCGCCTTTCAGTGACAGAGCCAAGGCTATTGTTCCGAACAGAAGAAAGAAATATAAGGCAAGAGAAAGAAAATAAAAGGAAGTATGATGAAGAGGCAGAAATCCTGAAAGGGGTTAGAGCAAAGAAGACAGACAGAGATAAGGAGAGAAAAAAATGAAGGTCTAAGTGGATGTGTCCATGTATGTGAAAAAGGTACTGTACAGCAGCTGTTCCTGCAAAGAGCATGAGTCAGACAGTTTAATTATTCATTAGAACAGATCCAGCCTTTGTTCAAAGCTGTGAAAAGTGACCATCTTTTTGCCCTCTTATTCCCTTATCAAAAGACTCAAGAAAGAGAACTATGGTGCATACACTGACTGAGAAAGGGATTCAGGAAAAAAAGGCTGGAACCTGCTTAATTCATTTGTAATGGCTTAAACCCTGTTAAACTAGGAATCCATATAAACCTATAAAACTGTCACAGACATGAAAGTAAAATGGTAGAATTAACCATGAACACAGGGATTCAGACTTCCATATAGTTCTCAGATCCTATATTAGGAACCTTCTTATTTTTCCTGATTGTGGTTAAATTAATACAGAGAAGTGCAGAAGCTTAAAGGATACAAGCTCTGGTAGAGTGTCAGTCGAGACTTCACTGCTCTGCTGGCGTTGATGCATGTGGACCGTACGAGACTCGGCAACAGAGTCCCTGTAACTATAGCTCCATCAAACAGAGGGCCAAAGAAAGGGACCTGAGACAGAAGGAGATTTAAAGACATCAGTCACTGGGAGATGTTTCTTGTAAAACAGATTTCTTGAAAAAAAAATCATTAACAGAATAAAGTGACAAGCATGAACCGCTAAAACAATGCATATCATCACATGTCGGCTTAGCTGAGATAATGATCACTCTATTTTCGCTCTATTACACATTTACACATCCACATCGGCAAAGAAAATCAATAAGCATGACAGTCCAAAATGACTCCAGTCAATATGGAATGCTGCACTCTCAAGGCTTGTACTCATTGAACACAGCATTGAGTTATTTGTCTTGGCACTGATGCAGCCAAGGGAATTTCTTCAAGTATATCTCTGCCTTCTGTGCTTTTATGGATGCTTTTACCAGTATAGAGCTGCAGGATAATTTACTGTGTAACATTTTTTTACTGGCTTTCATCATTGCTTAATTTTTTTCAATCCAAAATGTATGTGAATTTGACAGTAATTGTATATTTGCTTTCTAAATACTCCCCAGATGTGTTACTGTGTAAGTCAATTAAGCTTATAGAGAAATTACCAGTGGCCCTGCTTTGGTCACTCATGAAGCTTTTGACCTGTCTGATGTCCAAGCAAGCAACAGATGTGTGTGTGTCCGTGTGCAGTATGAGTGAACAGTGAAGATGAAAGCTAGTCTGGCAATGATGAGAGCGGCAAGCCGACAGTGCAGTAATGGTCTCGGGTATGGGAGGGGGGGAATTTATGGATCCTTGAGTTGAGTACGGCATGCAGCGGAGCCAGGCTAACAGATCATCAAGTCAAGTAACCAGAGATCACTGAGTCAAGGCAAAATATAACCATATAGCTACAATTTTTTGATTTAACAGGCAAATTCCATTTTTCCATATTTTTAAAATGGTATTAGCATTAAGGGTTTTACCATTTTATTAACAGTTAGTGCAGCACATGGGCATGAACAGTATGCATACCTGTGGTTTCTTCATGATCTGAATAAAGAACATGTGGTTCTTCATGGGGTAGATGATGATGAGAACATCTCCAAAGTCAGTAGGGATGATGCCCCGCCTGTAATCCCGCGTGTGTTCTGACCACACAATGTGCACTTCATCATTTCCCAGATGACGAAGCTGGACACATGAGAATAGAGAGAAAGATATATAAAAACAACTGACACACACACACACCATAATGTACAGATAAACTGAGGAAAAAAAAGAACATGAAGGAGCTGGGCAGCCAGAACAGTTTCAGTGTGCCGTATTATACATTTTATAAGTCAACAGAACTGTACTGAAGGGACAGACACCAAAGCATTCCATTGGCTGGAGTTACAATGATGGTGGTGGACAGCGCTGTCTAATATGTTGGCCCAAAATTTCCCATAGGGCTTTATTTATATTCCTAAACTTTTTCTTTTTATTGCTAGCTGCTGTAAACTGTGATGCAATCACAAGTAGGCCAACCAGAAAAAGATGCTCTGTGATACTTACTTGCTGGTAGAAGTTGGGTTTCCCAAACACCGACTAAGCATTTTTTAAAAAGAAGTTCACTTTTTTATGCTATTTTTATTCATACCAATAACCCTCCAATGACTACCTGGACTTAAAAAAAAAACATTTACAAGCCAGTCTCAGATCACCAAATATATCTGTGTCAGATACATGTGCACAAAGATGTCTTTTGACAGTGTGTGAAATAAGCCAGTGCCCCTTGTCTAAAACGATACAACAGCCCTTGATTCATGTCTAAGTCCAACTCGTCTTTAGTAACCACTTTATTGTGGTCAGGTTCATGCTGGAGCCTATTCCTGAAGTGGGAATGCATCCTGGATGGAACACCAGTCCATCACAGGGCAACATGCACATAAGCATCACAGTTATTCACCTAGTGGCCATTTATCTACAAAGTCTTTTCTTAAATCATAATAGCAAAATGCTGTCTGGTCTTTAAAAGCTAAACATTGAATTTAATAATAGAAATGGTTATTGTAAAGAATAATTTACACATTTGCAAGTGTCTGAGACTGAAAAGGATTTTCAATCTGAATAATACTATAAGCTCATGTTTGCTGTGACTGACATATTTAATTATACAGACTGAACAATCTTAGCATAAATTAAACCTATAAATTGTGGCACAATGTTATCTAAGTGATTGCTATTAAAACCCAGACTTATCCATGATCATCCAGTAGCCACATGCAATGTTACTTTAAGAGCACTTTGGCCTGATTCGAAGAGCACACTAATGATTCAATTTCCACTGGACTGACAATGTGAACACACTCTAATAAGACTTGATTACAAAAATTTGTTTTGAAGAAGCACTAATTTTAGGTTTACAAAAATGGTCCTGCATCTTGTAACAATGCTTTCAAATGTAGAGAAAAATAAGCTTAAGAAATTGGATTATAATGACTCAATTACAGATTAAACGGACTGCTCTGCCTGTCAAATTGCTAACATTTTCATTTTATATTAAACTAGGAAATACATTTCAAGGAAATATTCTTTTCCTAGTTTGTACTTGGAGGTAAGACAACCATTACAAAACAAAATGTTAGTGAATGAATTAAATTATAGTCCAATCTCACATATACAGAATAGTTTATATTAGATGCATAAATCAATAATTAATAATAACCGTTCCTTTCTTTTTAACTGAAGAATATTAAGTCTGCCTTTGCAATGTTGAGCATGAGGTTAGAATGACAGGTTCTAAGACAAGGCTGAAGTTTAATGAGTTGAATGAATTGATGCTTAAATTATTATAGCTATAAATGAGTGTATAGTATGCAAATGGTTAAATTGGACAGAAGACAACTTGAAGCTAAGGTAGGATCTTTTGATAGGCTGTCGAACATCTGCCAATGCACTGGCGCCTAATGAGCCATTAGCAAAACATGCCCTCTCCACCAAAAAAATGCAATTACTACATTTCCCCGTAAGCCTTTAATTATGCTAATGGCCTTGAATTAAATAAATCCATAACAAGTTGATTGGGCCAGTGCATGCTGATCCATTTCAGTGACAGCAGAAGAATCAACGACATGTAAATAGGTCAGGGGAAAGAGAGGAAATACAAAACATGCTGGACACATATTATAGATTCCAACTAAACTGAAATGTGCCAGGTGTTAAAGACCGCATTGTGATCATGCATGATTTGGATGACTGAGAGCTGAATACTAGTGGAGAAAGACAAATTTGTTAATATGAATGTTCAGTATTATTAGCCTCATTTAACCCTCACCTAGCCTCATTTGCAAGAGTGAATTGCACAACCTCACAATATACTCACAAACAAAAAGGAGCTACACATGTCCCAAATACAGCAGTTTTCCTCCTGCACTTTAACATGCTGACTATATGAAGCAGAACGGAGTACGAGAGTGAGTGTGTGTGTGGGTGTGTTTGTGAGTTTGTGTGTCAGGCTGACTGGTGCCTCCTGACAGGCTGTGGCCTTCAGTGGCTGAGCCCTTCAAATAACTGCATTACCAGCACACCCAGCTGCTCTACCCTCAAGCACAAAAGCAAATTCAGGAATTCCTCTATTTTTCCTTTCTCCTTCTCCCATCTTCCCCTCCGCCTGACACAAAGTTACATTTGTATTTTAGAGGGTAACTTCCTGCCTGGCTGTGGCAGAATTATTACCCCCCCTCCCTCTATTCCCTTGCAATACACACTCACCCCCTGGTTACCACCAGAGAAGGAGCAAAGCAATTAAGGGGCCCAAATGAATCGAACACAGCTTACTGCACACATCCTTCCACTATGAGCTTACACACAGACACCTACACAGCGCTGGACCACGCCTCCCGTGCATGTGTTGGGCTCAGGGAAAATCGAACGTGGCTGAGACAGACTAATAAAACACTAACAGTGAGCCGTGTCAGTGTGGTCTTCCTGATGAATCTCCTCTCTGTGGGTGCGTTCATGATCAGATTGGCGGCATTCGCAAAGCAGGAGCCTGGTGGCTCATTTCGCCAGTGCTAACGAGCTAACGCCTGTCGATCGCTACCCCGCCAACACAGGCGGAATTTGACAGCAGGGCATCTAGCAGGACCCTGGCCCTGGCACAATGACTTAATGGGATGATCAGGGCCCAGGTCACAGCACATGCAGGAATCGAGAGAGTCGGAACTATTACTGAGGCAGAACATGACTACTGCTCTCTTCGGCTCTACAGCGCTTCAGTTAACAGCAAGCGCACAGAGCCTGGTAATCAGCAGCACAGCTACAGAGTCACGCCTTACATGTGCCTGTCACATGCTTTGTGGCACTAATCTACTATCAGCCTAACAGTTCCCTAGATACATCAACTAGTCTTGAAAATTGTATGAATACATAAATAGGTGAGGGGAAAATATGTTGTGTAAAAAAAACCCATTATGTTAAGGTCGTTTACCAATTTAATGATAATATTCTTTGAATGTCACTGAATAAAAAAGGCAAGGGATGAGTCGTACCTTTTTAGTGACAGAGTCATCGGAGTCAGAGGGCATACGAGTGGACACATGAAAGATGACCTCCACGTTTGAGGTAGCATAGTACGGTGCAGTGTTTCCCGTGCTGCCGTTCCTCTGCAAACCTCCCATGAACCCACAGTGAGTAGCCAGGTCCACCTGTGGGGTTTCAGACAGACAGAAAACAATGCTGTTCATTCAGGAAGTGGAAATACTATATGTTATAGCATGTGGGTGAGTGTGTCAACGTGAAATAAAAAACAAAGCGACAGAGTGGATGTTTGATTTGTACCTCCCATCCGAGTCCAGAGACAAAGTCCTCATACGCTTGGCTGCCCTCAGTATTGGACAGTATAGAGCACTTATCCTCCTGGCCTTCACCAATATAGAACACGGCAATTTTGTGCGTCTCTCGACTATGAAACAAGGACATATTGATGACACTACATTTAGAATGACATCATGACTTTGTAATTCATAATTATACTACAGTGAGTAGTAGCAGAAATTTGATTATACATGAGGTATTCTATGAGTGCTGATATTAGAATATAACAGCGCCGGACTATAGCTGTGTCCTAATTCAGGGGCTGCGTCCTTCGAGGGCTGCATTTAAAGGCTGATTGCGTCATAGCGGTGCGACTAGGCTGTCCCATTTCGAAGGTGCCTTCATATGCGGCCATTCTTTTCCATGGCAACTAAGTGTCAAACGGGTGTATACTTCGCCAGCCAACATATCCCGAGGTTCATTGGGCGCCGATGATGACGTGACGATGAGTGAAAGCCATACATGAGTAAATGTGAATGTATTTAGTTATATTCCAGCAACATTTTAAATATGAGTAAAACTGACAGTCGTCATGCAGTAACGTCATGCATGTTAACTGCCTAATGTTAATGTTGCTAACAGCACGTAGTTTAAACATGGACCTCTCTCATCAGTATAAATACATCATGTGCTGACAGTGAAGCATCCCCCTCGGTAATATAAAAAAATAACAACACTAAAATAAAAGTTTTTAACTTTTAAAAACAGTAAGCGCAGGAACAGCAGTGCTCTATGGCTGAAATCTGCCTTAGAGCAGATTCGGTTCAGACATCACAGTCTACGAGCCTTCGAAGGACCTGCCTATGTAGACCGGTGTAGACCGCATGCTTCAAAGGATGCAGCCCCTGAATTGGGACACAGCTTATAGATGTATCACTCTGCCTTACAGGTGTGTAGTCCAGTAAACAAGTGTAGACTGTAACAAACTTTGCACTATGAAGACAAGCATATTTCCACAAATAACATTTAAATTAATTGTATAAAATTGTATTTATTTAAATTAGTATTGCGGCAATGTGTAGACATACACAAAACAGCAAAATAACGCACAGGAAAATGTTTAAGTGTTGCTTGGCAACAGTCTAGTTCAAGTTCATATGCGAACACATTTGTGTTGGTGGAGCCAAATAAATGATTAAATAAACAACCAGATCATAATCTGTTGTCGATTATTACTGTTAACTTAGAAATGTTGCTCAGAGAACTGCTGTATAAAAGCAATATCACACTTGAGGTCGTGCTGTTGTGCTGAATATCGGCATGGCTGTGATCAGCTTTGGTGATCGAAAGGCATCGGTGAATCACAGCTGTGCTGATATCCACTATAACAGCACTCCTCTTGTGTCATACTGCTTAATTCAAAACTCAAGAGAAATTTGGATAATTTTAAAATATCACAAAATGCATTCCCTGAAAATTTCCCAAGCAGATCTAGAATCTAACATTCTAGTAATATAATACCATCATATTGTATGGTGATCATAATTATTTATAATGAATGTCCAATTTACGTCTGCCTGGATAAAGGTAACAGCAGTAATATAATTAAATATATAACATACTCAAGTATGTGAGCAAGTGGCACAATATTAACATTTTTACAACATAAAAAAGCCATTCTTATGTATTTTTCTGCTACAGAGCTGACCGAAGAGCTGACCAAAATCAAAAATGTTTGAAACATTTATCATATATTAAATCAATAAAATGAACAGAAAAAGCATGTATTGAGA
>JAOVYV010000002.1:12856667-12882032 GCA_025674545.1 Hassar affinis | reverse complement strand
TTGAACCTTCACACTCTGCTCTTACTGGTGCAATGTGCAATTAATGAAGATTGGCCACCAGGC
The DNA here is from genome assembly GCA_025674545.1 of Hassar affinis. Lineage (NCBI taxonomy): Eukaryota > Metazoa > Chordata > Actinopteri > Siluriformes > Doradidae > Hassar > Hassar affinis. Next base: position 12,881,969 of record JAOVYV010000002.1, on the reverse strand, counting down.
TGGTCCAATTTAGCATGAAACCTCCCACACTAAAAGGACAGGTGTTTCAATTTCATTGTCTAACCTCTGTAGTTAAGCATGAAATTGAGAAAACAGGAAAATTGTAATCGTTATAGGTTTCACAAAGCTGTTTTACCTCATTCACATCTATCCACTTATTTTGTCCACCTTTAACACATTTATGTCCGTGGCTCCTTTTAGTGATTAGGGAAGAGCTATTATAAGAAAACATGTCTTTAAATCTGACCATGCGAGTGTAGACTAGGCCAGTGTTCAGTGATGTGAAATCAACATTTACAAACACAACGACATGCCGAGTCTCTTCATTCCACTCTCTGGTCCGTGTGCGGGAAGCTTTTTCAGCCTGTCATTAAAGTTTTTCGGTCTATAGAGACCAGCAGTGTAAGACAGGAGATTTTCAGTGATATCATCGCTGGACAAAAACATGTAATGAGTCTGCGTCCTTGAGGTGGCCGAGGAAAAAGAGCTTTACACCTATCTGACATAAACACACTAGTTGTTCCTATCATAAAAATCATTAGGAAGCTTCCAGGGGAGCTTCATGACATTTGATTCCTTCAGCAGGACAATATGTGACTTGAGGCAACGTGTTTAACTGGACCTTTGTTTGAGAAACAGTTAGATGCTGGTGCAGCAGGACAAAATGGTGATGCTGTTTTTTAAAAAAAGGAAATTGATAGAAGGCAACTTAAGACACCCTGCACTGCAGTTATATTTAGAGTTATATCTGAAAGAGTCAGAGTTGATATTTACCAGCTTGGGTTTTGCTCCAACAGACAGGCACATGGCAGTCTGAGACAGCTGGAACTTTCCTATCCAGTGTTCCTGACAGTTCAGCACAGTGAAGTCATCACACTGTGACTCTGATCCAATGTGGGTAGCCTATAAAAGGTCCCCATTTCATGGGATTGTATGATTGTATTATGAACTCCCATTGGGAGTACCCAAACACGGTGTAGTCCTGCCTTGCATCTGGTTATCCTGGAACACCAAATGCACCGTGACCAGACCTTGACCAGAACAAAGTGCTTACTGAAGATGAATGAATAAATGTAATCCTGATCATTCTTTAATGACACTTGTACAGTTTGAAAATGTGGGCTTTTTTATTTTTCTTACTTTTTTCTAAAAACACAAAGAAGTTATCAGGTAGCCTGTGTACATTAATATTGTTAATATAGTACAATAATATTGTCTAAACTGAACAGCTCTGGGAGACAAAAAGACACATATTTCTGCATACTACATGCCTCTGCTTTTGGGGTCTTGCCCAATGTGATCATCTGCAAATAGTTTTGGTTGGGTTTCAATTCTGCACTAACCCAGATCTGTACATTCACATACTGAAACCTTTGATATCCTGCTCTGAATAACATTTCATAACTCTCATACAACTGTATCGGGGGCTGCAGTCTGGAAAGCGCCTCCACAATCACATGGCCAGAACTCACGAGGCCAAAGAGTAGCTGCTTACCTTAAACCATCGGAGAACTAAACCAACACTAAAACACACGGCACCGATACTTAGCTCATACGGCACATTTGCATATGCACTGGTCACTTTCATGCAGTTAGGTTTGTACATACATAAACAGCTTCATGCATATGCAAGTTTGCATATTTATTAGTATGTGGCTATGTGCTCCCAACTGTATATTTTATGTACAGTCTATTTACTGTTTGTTAGACACGGACTTCAGAGTTCCTGCTTCTAATTTTACTCAACTTTGTACCAGCTAGGAATGTGCATGTGATAAATAAAGCATTGACTCTTGAAGCACATACTTGTGTTGCTGAGAGCCTGCATTTCAGCAGATATCAATCCCCACCCCGTATTTTTTAACGACTACGTTTTCAAATGATTATCTAAAGCTCACAGGTTGTTGTCAATAACTTTGTTATTCTTATTGTGTGACCTACTTAACTTTCGGTATCTTGCTGAAATATAAACAATTATCTGCAGTTGTTCCTTTTTTCACTGATTTCCAATCCATCATTTTTTTGCTGGTTTCAGCCTGATATCAGGGATTTGCAGTCTGACCAATATGAAAAGCTTACTACTGATAAGAATGCTGATTTTAAGAACCCAGCAATTACAATTACTGATTAGGCTGATATAATATGATAAGACAGAAACCGGTTATGGGGCCTTTGTGACTTCAGTCAATTGTCCAAAGTCATATAAACAGTAGAAACCATAGTAGAAACAGTAAAAATTCATCTTACACAAATAAATCAAATGAAGCAAGTTACAGAAAATTCCTCATTTTACTTCGTACTCGATGACTGTGGGTTTGCGTCACACATTTTTATGCAAGTTGTCTGTCCGTTTAATGCCTCACCCACTTACAAGCCTTAATAACACAGCAGATTCAGGCTGAAGATAAAAAAATAACATTAAGAACTGTTGGAACTAAATTGCTGGAAAATTGTACCCTTCATGTACACGTGATGCTTAAAGTGTCCAAAAGCAGATTATTCAATGATCATTTGCTGAACAACAACATTTTGAAATATACAGTGATTTAGCTCTGGTCATTCTAATGTTCATCACGGCTACACTGTGTGAGGATTCAGAGGGGAAACGCAGAAGTCTACCAGGTTCCTACTACATACTAGGATTTTACTAGAAAGCATTCATTTATGGCAGTAATAAAATAAAAAACGATGTCAACTGATGATGTGATTGTTTGTCTCCACAAATATTTTTGTATGTTGTACCTGTATGCAGTATTTAGTACTACAACGATCTAGCGGTCATTAATAAATCTCCTGTTTTGCAATAAGGAACTCATCACACATGTAAAAGGTTTTGCTGTTGATTAAAACTAAATCACGTTTACAAATGTTTTTTTAATAACATCTAAAAGTCAACTATCAGTGTTGAACTGCCACAGTTTCTGATCATTTTAACAAACTTGTGGAACCTTACTATGAGTAGATTTGATAAACCAACAAAATTATTCAAACTTATTATTCAAACCTTAGTCTTCACTGGTTAGAAGCGCAACACACAAACTTCAACTATATTTCAGAAAACAAAAATTGCAATGATCCTCCATTTTTTTTTTACCAGGAAAGACAAGGTCCTTTCAGCAGAAGCCATGGAAGAGACAATAAATATATTTTCTGCCTAACTGGTATAGCATATTTCAGTTGCTTAGCATAACGGAAGGTGAATTTAGACGTTACAATCGTGCGTTACATTTGTCTAGGAACAAGCCTGATCACCCTACACCACTCCCTGGCCTGCAAAGCCTCTGTCACATCACTAGCAGTAACAAAAGCTGTCAGTATAATGACAGCATCAGACATGGCACTCCTTATGGCTTCTGAATGCCAACTAACCGGTAGTACACCACCGCCTAGCTCATTACAATGGGCCTGACGATACCATCACTGGGTCACAAAGACAGAGCCGTATAGACACTGCAAGTTCACTGTAAAGCAACTGAATAATAAATAGTGCGCAGTATTCCGTACATTTCAATATGATTGTCTTCCAGGGCAGATTGATCTGGTCAGAGGCGTCTTCAAACTAAAGCACTGCTGTGTCTGATCCACTCACATCAGGATAACACACACTAACACACCACCACCACATCAGTGTCACTGCAGTGCTGAGAGTGATACACCACCCAAATAGTACCTGATCTGTGCTGGTCCTGTGGGGGGCCTGACCATTAGAGAACAGAGTACAGGGGACTAACAAAGTATGTAGAGAAATAGATGGGCTACAGTCTGTAATTGTAGAACTACAAAGTGCAGCTGTATGGTAAGTGGAGCTGAGAAAATGGACAGAGTGTAGAGAAAAGGAGGTGGTCTTAATGTTATGCCTGATCGGTGAATACACTAAGTAAGGTCCTTATAACATCTTGCCTTGTTTCTTGGTAATCTTTTCATTGGTTCATTTGGTTTATTATTTACTTTTTTTGGATTTAATTTTAAGAACTGAAACAATACGTTTTACATAATTATGCAAATTGTATTTTAAACACATGCACTATAAAGTGCACAGGCTACTTTTAACTAACAGTCTTTTTTTTCAATTCGAGTCTGAGAATGAAAACATTTCCCCAGCCTACCAGCTTTACTCCACAGCAAAATCCCTTTGGACATCCAATGTGTGTAATATTTTTACACAGAAACAAAGAAACATGTGACGGATGTCACCCCTTCTCTTCTAACAGGCCATTTGGTCATTTGCATCAGCAAGCCAGACATTCAAACGAAAATGCAAATGCAATGGAAATGCACAGATCTGTTTGTAGATATGCTGTCAGGAAGCAGCTGACCAAACCCTCACAACATTCAGACCTATACATTGAAAGAGGTATACAGCAAACAGCCAAGCCTTTATACAAGGTTTAAATGAAGTCAAATATAAATGTTAGGACACTGCAACAAAAATTCACATCTGCCTTAATTAAGTATCAGTGTTCTGTCTGGCTGTGAGAAAGGAACAGAGGGACTCTTACATCAGGTTTAAACTCTGTGAAGAGACTTGTGCCATCTACGACTCTCGATCCAAGATGGAGGTGAATGTCACGCCAGAAAGATTCTAGCACTGCGAGAGTCTCACGGTGTAGCTGCTCATGCTGAGCGCCTGGCCAAAGTTAAATGTCAATATCATTAATAATTACCTCGGTCTGAAAGTGGTTACAAGCAGGCAGTGACTGTGCAGCGACTCTTAACTGAGCAATTACATGCACTAAAACTTTACAGAGGACAAAGTGTAAGCCCCTGAAAGACACTGTCTTGGAGATTCGAGTTAGCGATTCAGGATTCGAGTTGCATGCTGACTGGCTTTTGATTCGAATCCAACTCGTGACTCGAAACACTTAACTCGGAATTTTCCGACTCGTCGCTAGGAAAAAGAAAAAAAAATTAAACTCTATGCTTAGAATTCCTATTTGGACTCTGGATGCTCTCCTCAATCCCCGATTTCAGCAAGTGATGTTCAATACAGCTCAACTGTAGTGCTGTCAAATTAATGAATTAAAGTATTAATGAGTTAAAGAATTGACCACAATTTAAAAAATTAACCACTAAAAATATTAATACAGATTAAAAATGAGTGAAGTTATGCAAACCAGCAGCACCGTCAGTGAACACAAACATTCAGAAATTGACGGTTAAGTTCGGAAGGGTCTCTAAGCTGTACCCCTGCTCCCTACACACTACAAAGGGTACAGAACCGCAAGGGCTCTTCATAGGGAACTCAAGCACTAAAACGGCTCTATTTGGAAAGCACTAGGACGTCATTAACAGCAGACAGTATCGCAGTCACACCTTCATTACAGCACTCGGCTGTATTTAGCATGATAAATCAAACAACAGACTAATTCTGTATGCTTTTGAAATAAATGTGATGAAACGTCTATCAACTGTGGGCGATGTATTGTAACTGATGTACTGAATGTTTTGGTTGTCTCTTCTCGTGAACTTCATGTGCACAGTGCTCTGCTCTCTCGTGTTCAGTGGTATGATAAATAATGAGCTCCTAAATATTACTAAAGATTGAAAGGTACAATGGAGAATGAAGAAGTTGTATTTCTTTTTGGGTTGCTATATTTTTGTGTGTTACATCAGTTTAATGTCGAAGGAGACGGATCCGCATAACACATTCGCAAACTCCCATGTACTTTAATATTATTATTATTATTATTATTATTATTGGTATTATTATTTCTTATTTCCTTTAATTGAACTTTTGCATTCTCATCGTAAACTATTGTTATACTGTTACTCTGTTCCTGATAATTACTTATTCCTCTGGCAATTAACTAAAAAAACCCCCACAAACTTCTTCCCTTCCATTGCGGGGGCGGGTCTCTGAGGTAAAATCGAATCAGCAAATCATGTAGCAGCAGCACAACAGAACTTACAGCAAAGTGTTATACCATCAATGAAAAGACATCAGTCATCTTTAATATTTCACTTTTATCAAATAAAGTGAATTTAAAATAAAGTGATAAACGGCAGCAACATTTTCATTGACCCTACCTGCATGTACTGCATTGATGCCTACCTGCATGTACAACACAAACATATATAGGTTTGGGACTATCACATGCAGTAACTTAGTGAGGAGAAGTGCAGGGAGCAGAGCTGTTTTCACAAAGTGGTTAATATCCCAAAAGTCAGTCAGAAAATAAATATTCTTATAAGATTATACACAGTAACTATTTGTAAAACTATATCCAAGGCCCACTACACACAGAGGTTGTGTTTCTCCTCAGATGACAGACAGGGGCGCATGCATTATTTTGAAGCTAATTTGAATACAACTATTGTCACTCACTCACTTTGTGATAAAGAAGGATTGTTCACTTTGTCTTTCCGGCTACACAAACCACAGACCTCATTTCCAGAAATGTCAGGATACTTTCTAAAAATGCAATAAAAGCATAAATCTATAATGTCTTATTTCACTTGAACCTTTAACAGATAAAAGGACAAAGAAAGGATTTCAGCATTTTCAATAACCAACTATTCTATCTGTTAAATATAAACAAATTTAGAAACTGATGCCTGCAACACATTCAAAAACGGGACGGGGGCATGTTTACCACTGGGTCACATCACCTTTTCTTTTAATTATACTTTTTAAACTGCTTGGGAATTTAATTTACTAACTGTTTCAGTTCTGCAAGTGGAATTTTTGCCCATTCTCACTGTGTACAAGACTTGAGCTGCTCAACAGTCGCTGTTGTCCGATTCTCCTCTTCATGATACGCCACACATTTGTAATAGGAGGCAGATCTGGACTACAGGTGGGTCAGTAAAGCACATACACTCCATGTCCATGAAGCCACACTGTTATAACTCATGCAGAATGAGGTCCTGTCCTGCTGAAACAGACATGGAGTTCCTGGAAAAAGACAGCAGTATACAGTACGTCTCTCCAAAAAACCAGTACAATCCATATCCACATCACCATACCGTGGACACTGATGCACCTCCATGTCATCACAGATGTTGGTTTTTGCACTTTTCATTGGTAACAGTCTGGAGGGTCTTTTTCATCTTTGGCACATAGAATCTGAAGTTCAGTTTTTCTCATAAAAGCAAGCTGAAGCTTTTGACATTTCTGCACACAATTAATATATGGTGTCCTCTTTGCATAATAGAGTTTCAGGTTGCATTTCTTGATGCAGCAATGGACTGTGTTCAGTGATAATGATTTACCAAAGTACTCCTGAGCCCAAGTGACCATCACATGTCCATCACAGTAGCATGACAGTTTCTCAAACAAAACCACTAGAGGGTTCGATGGTCACACACATTCTGCTGCGGTTTCCACCCTTGGCCTTCATGCACCAAGATTTCCCCTGACTCCCTCAATCTTTTCACGATAATATCTAAATTCTTTGAAATCTTGTGCTGAGAAACATTTTATTTGAACTGACAATTCTCTCATGAAGTTTGTCACAAAGTGGTAAGCCACGACCCATCCTAGCTTGCAAAGACTAAAGCTTTAGTGGATGCTCCTATTATACTCAATCTTACTTGTATTACTCGTTTTATTTTGCCTCTGTCCCAAATTCTTTTGAGTCTCTTGCAGGGGCCAGATTCTATTTACAAAATACAATTAGGTTTGTTAGTACTTAGAAAATGTCCCAACTTTTCTGGTAGTGGAGTTTGTAGAAGCTGAATTATAAATATTAATATAATAGCTCTTCCTTACATTCTTAACCAACATTTTAATTTAAAAAACTATCATCAAAGCCATAGTTAATGCATCAAAATGCAACAGTTTTACAGCATGAATAACAGCATATGAAATCCTGTAACAGACGTGAATATTTGTGTAGCAGGGTCTTAAACTGGTCATGTTTTATTGTGAGTCAAAATAATAATCATAATTGCTTATCCTATTGCTTATTCTATAATAATAATAATATAAATCCATGCAAATATGAAGACAGGCACCTAAGACAGTGTCCACGCATGACGCCTGGGTGTAATCACAGATCTGAGGCAGCAGAAGTACAAACCAGGACGTACAGAACAGCACAGCGTTTGGCTAAGTAACAGATTGGCTCTAACTGATGGTGCTAATGCAATGTGTCGTTCAAACAAGCAACAATACGCTAGCCTTCTGATATGAATCAGAATCTGGCACTGCTCACACTACACGCTTTAATTCTCTGACATCTGAAATCATCTGACAGCTTGTGCAAACAGATTTATTGCACATTACTCTCACACCATGTGATTCATATCTGATAAAGTCAAAATTACACAGAATGCTACAGTAAAAGCCTGGACACACACACACACACACACAATTATTTATCTGGTCTTGCACAAAGTTAATCTGCTATTATAAATAATTGTATCTGCAAGTTTCATGGCGATCAAAGAAGAATTGCGAAATTTCAAGGCAAATCAAAACGGAGAGAATTGTCACGTGTCCCGTTAAAGGCGACGTGGGCACACAACGCAATTCAAAAACAAAGCCCAGCTGTACGCTGAAAGCAAAACGTCGTGCTTGTTGTTGTCCTTGCTCCCATTACAGCAGGGTGAGGTAAAGACAGGCAGTGTGTGATCAGGTGCTGCAGTAATTACCAAACTCAGCCAAGCCCAACCATGTGTGACATACACACAGCAGCCTTCCTGCTCAAACTCATATCATTTAAAGGTGGAGCCAAAATCTAGCACATGATAACCAGTTGAGCTTCAAATAACCGTAATTACACTAAGCAAGTCATAATGCTCGAATTCAGGGTGTGAATGTGATTAAAAAAAATAACACAAAAAAAGCAGAGCAACACAAGAGTCAAGGAAATTAATGACATGTGAATGAAGAAAGAAAAGAAAAAGGGAAAGGTCTCAACATCCAACACCCCATCACTCATCCTCATTTCCTATCTGTACAGGAAGCAGCCTATGGGAGGAAATCCTCAGCGTTATGAAAGCGCAGCACTCTGTTAGTCTGGAGTGGTGCAAGGGCAAAATTTAGGCCATAAAAGGTTAAACAGAGCTTCCTTATCTAGCATGATGCATACGGGTAAAAACAACACCGAGGGAAGTTATGGCCGTGGAGAGGTCTGTAAACGCTGATTACTAGTCTTGACATTGAATCAGATGGAGTCAGCAGAACACACACTCTTCCAACAGGCGCAAAACAGAACAGGTTAGAGGTCTGAAAAAAAAATGTACTAAAAGCACAGATAAAAACAGATATAAACTGTTGTGTCTTGGGAACACCACAATGTCCATGCCCTACAGCACAGTTCTGCTGATCGCTTCAATACTGAAGCACAGACAATAGGGGCAAGCTCAGAACATTCTGCTATGCACAAATAACCAGAACCGTAGTACAAGAGCACAGCTCATAGTGCGTTATCCTGCTTATACCACGACAATCTGCCAAGAATTACAAACATCCTTTTATAGCTATATTCAGTTCCTGCTAGTATTTACATTATAGCAGCTATAATAAAGCCATGTGCTCACCAGTCTGTCCTCTTATCTCTAAAGGTCGTAAACCATAACCTCCAACTCGGGGGTGTCAAACTCAATCCACAGAGGGCCAGAGTGGCTGCAGGTTTCCCTTCCATCCAAGCAGGACTCACACCTCATTCCACCTGTTGTTAATCGATGGATCTAATCGATGGATCTTGACTTTCAGTAGTGTGTGGCTTCTGCTTGGTTGAAAAGAAAACCTGCACTTACACTGGCTCTGTGGATCGAGTTTGACTCGCCTGCTCCAACCAAAGAAACCGAAGAGAATCAGAATTCTGACTCAGGAACTCAGGACAGTCTCTACCATCAGTTATACTGTATACACTATATGCTTTGGATCAATCAACAACCAGACCAACATGCTGGAGGAGGGAAGTATACATTGATTATCACAGTTAGCTGGCTAGTTTGTTGCTGATAAAAACATGGAGGTGCCCATGGGTTTTTCCTCAAGGTCAAAAAAGGCATTATTCCGAGCTATGGCTTTTGTCTTCCACACTAAAACAAATATCAGTATAAATGAGACTGAAAAACGCTTGCCTTGTGACCGAGAAAGCGGAAAATGTAAACTAAATAACGTACTGGACGATACAAAGCACGGACACCCGAGACTCCTTCCAATAAACGTTAAATAACTATTTCCTTATAGAAAGCTTCACCGTATCAAAGATTATACATTTCCACCTTCCAACTTGGAGACTTCTACTGTACTGTACTGTACTGTAGCAAGAAATAACAGGTTCTAGTTGGTGAATGTCACTGGTACCCCAAAAAGTTATTTTATACAACTCCAGTAATTAAAGTATCCAGAACATAAGCCTACCCCAAGACTTAAGCAGAGAATACTTTCTTAAACGCATGCAAAAAAAAATGGCCATGCAAAGCTAGCCAAATCTTTTCAGCTGCTTTCAACCACCAGCACTCTGAACTCCAGCACTCCGCGCCAACGCCTTATTAACATGAGCAAAAACATGGCTTGTGGATGCAATTCTGAGTGCTTCAGCCGTCACAGAAAAGTGGACACAGATGCCTTGACCTCAAAAATGACCAATGATGTCTGTTTGAAAAGCTTTCTGCCTCCGTAACCATTTGGTAATATCCATTAATATGAACAAGGGTTATAATAAATCATCTGAATTTGGCTTATTTATTGAATAAAATAAAAAAATGGAATGTAAAATCCTAATACACATTACTTGTATTAGTTTTGTGATTTATGTCATTTCTATAGGCATAATGCGTTATGACTGAACTCCCAGACAGTGTGTGACGCCACAAGGTTTTTATCAGTAGGACACTTGCTCATGTGGCATCTAAAGTTTAGACTGATAACACATTCTTAGGCTGAAAGTGGTTTTGTGCCAATTTACAGCCCAACACAAGACAGAAAATGATAGACTTAATAATTTGTGATCATAATACTACTAATATAACTTTTTGACATGAAGAAACGGTTACCTAATAATGCCACGCGCTTATCTTCGGTTTATTCGGAGTCAGAGTTTCCAGCAGATTTGAGACGACGGGTGAAAACATGTGCTTGGGCATTTCTAAACAAAATCTAATAAGCTGTATATAAGTCCACTTGCAGACGTTGATCCTGCTGAACCCACATCCATCTTTCCTCTTACTCAGGCATCAGAGCTATATAATTAATATAATCATTATATAATCAATCGTTACTTAAGGTTGGGTCGTTTTCACACCTGCTTTTTATTCCTGGACTCAGGAGCCCTGAACTCAGAGCCCTGAGTTCTGTAGAACTGGTAAAGCGTGAACTCTGTCCCTGAACGCTGATCCTTTGAAACCGGTGACAGAATTAATCCAGGACAAATCTTACAATATCTGGCACAAATGGGGGGGAAAAAAAGCAGAAAGTTCGGATTTTACCATGGAACACTGCAAAGCATACAGGCAGGGTGTAGAAAAAAAATCCAAATACTGACTGACTCATATAGACCAGGTGTTTCCCTGTTACTGTGTTACCCAGCATGCATGCAAACACTCCGTATAAATTACTGCTCGACTTCCTTGTTTCCAATCATCACTTTCAGGGTCTCCTGTGGGTGCACAAATTCATTTATTTCATATTTACTATGACAAGCTAATATCAATGCTGAGATTTGTAAAATGGCTTGGAATATAATGCACGCATGCATGCAGCATTTAAGACAGAATGCGCCAAGCGCCACGAATTTGACGTGAATGTGATTTAATGTTTTACAGATGCTTCCCAGAACGTTGCAACAGTTCATCTGGACACAAGGTTTTTGTGTGGGGAGATACGTTTCGCCGCTCATCTGAGTGACATCTTCAGTCTCAGCGGGTTGTAAATGAGCCCAGCCTTACACGCAGAGCATTTGCATTACGGCCGAAACCAGCATCGTGGCACAACAATGGACTTATTTGGAGATATTTTATAGGTAAGAACGTCAAACTTGGATTGAAAGTATAAAGGCAGACACAAGGTACAAGCAGAAGAGAGAACGTGTGTTTAAATTGACTTCTTTCACAGGTTTAGGTTTTAGTGTAATACGACTTAGAAAATGTCATTTTTGCAAACAAAAAAAAAACCAACAGGGTCACTCAGACTGGGAACTTTAACAGGATGTTAAAGGTGTCTGAGGCAGCAATAAAAAGCAGATTTGTTTAGTTTGTCAGCAGGACAGTTGGACGTGTGGCTCAGCAGGATAACAGAAGAGGAAGTAAACTGAACAACCTGAGCAGAACTTTCTGTGCAGAACAAGCACATGGATCACCGTGAGCCTCATCATCTTCTCATCATGTCATCATTATCATATTTTCCACCTTTTTTACTAGTCATGTTGCAAAGCAAGCACCCTGTGTGTGTGTGTGTGTGTGTGTGTGTGTGGTAATGGCGAGTTGCAAGGATCTGTGTGCTGTCAGAGTTCAGGGTTATGCATTAACAGATCTGAAGCATTGCAGTAGCTGTACAAAGACTCACTTCAGCACATGTGCATTAGTGCTCCCCGGTACTGGCTGAATGAAAGAGCTTTACTTTTTTTTTTTTTTTTTTTTTTTACATTTGTCTGCATTTTTTTAATGACCACACAGTCATTACAGATTACTGCAGCTGCTTTCATTGGTCGACCATATGCAAAGACTGGGAAGAGACTGGATGTAAGCCAGTGGACCCCACATTCTCAGTTTAACAGCCAGCTCTTTTCCTCTAACAACTGCCTTATAATATCACTGTCTGGATGTGCTAGACAGCTAGCTACCTAGCTAGCACGCTAGCCAGCTACGCCAGAACAATTAAAGCCAAGTGACACCTGACACTAGCTAGCATCGCCACTTGACCGGCTGAGCGACCAAAGAAGACATGTACACCAAACATATTTACATGGCCTCACTAAAGAAAGCTCGCCGCAGCCTGGCGTTAACCTCGCTTATAGAAAAACAGACCGGTTCATTCAGGGAAACAAAAGGCACGTCGTCTCACGGCTGTCATATATATGTGCAGCTAGCTAGCTTGCTAGCTCGCTCACTCGTTTGCTCATTGGTCCACACACCTAGCCACCTAGCTAGCCCGCTAAGCTAGCGCACGGTCCTGTCAGTGAGTGCAGCCTCTGTCACAACACCAAAGCTCACCTAAGAGTGACCGGAGATGCTTCAGGCGGGTTAAAACATCCTTCTTTGGGTCCAGAACTTTCTGTGTAGATTTCTTGACGTCTCCATAACCCCTTCGAGTAAACATTCCGCTGTAAAAGTCAATTTTGGAGCCCTTTTACCATTCAGTCGGTGTCCTGTGCGCCACCGCTCTCCCAGCTGCTCAGCGTTCGCCTTGTGCTGTTCCAGCGGCCGCCTCTCCGCGGTGTGTAAACACGGAAGCGCTCAGACGTCGCTGTGCACAGACACGCCCCTGGCCCCGCCCACTCGCCCAGCCCCGCCCCTATGGCCATAGCAGGTTGTTTTCTTCTTTTAACTCTTTCTTTACACAGGCACTGCGACACTGGTACACACCTCACAACTATACAAATGTTATATTAATAAAAATTATTTTGATCGTAGCAAAGTATATGGGGTAATACAAGATCACCACCAACACAATCACCACCATCAACTCCTGCACCACCATCACTACTGCCACCATGCCAGTGCCACCAACACCTTCAGCACCACGAACACCAATACCAGCTCTAACACCATCACCACCAACACCTTCACTACCACTAACACCAATACCAGCTCCAACACCATCACCACCAACACCTTCACTACCACTAACACCAATACCAGCTCTAACACCATCACCACCAACACCTTCACTACCACTAACACCAATACCAGCTCCAACATCATCACCACCAACACCTTCACTACCACTAACACCAATACCAGCTCCATCATCACCACCAACACCTTCACTACCACTAACACCAATACCAGCTCTAACACCATCACCACCAACACCTTCAGCACCACTAACACCAATACCAGCTCTAACACCATCACCACCAACACCTTCAGTACCACGAACACCAATACCAGCTCCAACACCATCACCACCAACACCTTCACTACCACTAACACCAATACCAGCTCCAACACCATCACCACCAACAACACCTTCATCACCACAAACACAATCACCACTGCCACCATCACCACCAACTCCAATACCATCAGCACCAACACCTTCACCACCACTAACACCAATACCAGCTCCAACACCATCACCACCAACACCTTCACCACCAACAACTTCATCACCACTAACACCAATACCAGCTCCAACACCATCACCACCAACACCTTCATCACCACTAACACCAATACCAGCTCTAACACCATCAACACCAATACTTTCATTACCACTAACACCAATACCAGCTCCAACACCTTCATCACCACAAACACAATCACCACCCCCACCGTCACCACCAACTCCAATACTGTTACCACCAACACCTTCATCACCACTAACACCAATACCAGCTCCAACACCATCACCACCAACACCTTCTTCACCACAAACACAATCACCACTGCCACGGTCACCACCAACTCCAATACCATCACCACCAACACCTTCATCACCACTAACACCAATACCAGCTCTAACACCATCACCACCAACACCTTCAACACCACAAACACTAATACCAGCTCTGACACTATTACCACCAACACCTTCATCACCACTAACACAATCACCACCACCAATGTCACCACCAACTCCAACACTATCACCATCACTACTAACACCAATACCAGCTCCAACACCATCACCACCAACACCTTCATCACCACTAACCCCAATACCAGCTCTGACGCTATCACCACCAACACCTTCATCACCGTCACCACCAACTCCAACACTATCACCACTAACACACTCACCACCATCACCACCACCACCTTCAACACCACTAACACCAATACCACCAACACTCTCACCCTCGCTAACACCATCATCACCATCACCACCAACTCCAACACTACCACCAACACCTGCACCACCACTAACACCAATACCAGCTCCCACACCAACACCATCACCACAAACACCCTCAGCATCACTAATGCCATCACCACCGTCACCATCACTAATGCCATCACCACCAACACCTTCACCACCACTAACACCATCACAACCACCACACCACCACCAATGCCATAAACATCACCCCATCTTCAAAAACAACACTAACACCAACAACATCAGTGCTGCCACCACCAACTCGAAACAACTGCTGCAGTTTTTTACCTATTACACAGTGTGAGTTTACAGCAGGGTAAAGCTGCGATTTCATCTGTTATGATAAGAGTGCCTATGGCTAAAAGAATTCACTAGAAGACTAAAGTTGAGTTGCACCAACATGGTTTAACTTTTAAACTGGATTAAAACAAGGTACTATTAATCCAAGCTGAACTACTAGTCTTATTGCACTGAACTTACCCTCAGCAATCTCAGTTTAATTTCCACTTAAACTGAGATTCAATTCAACTTTATTGCACCAGTAACTTATCCCAAGAGTTAATGCACAGGCTTAGTAGAGAAACCTTGGTTTAATCCAGTTAAACCATGTTGGTGCAACTCAGCCTAGGAAAAGTTTTTTTTCTCCTTTTATTTTATAACTGTGGTTCAAAATATGTATCAATGTAATCTGAATTATTGTGAAAACATGGTAAACCAGCATGCAGCAAGCTCCCATAGACTGTACAGCATGATACAAGGAGTTAAATACTCCAGAGTGCCATCTGGTGTCAAAAAAGTAAACTGACTTACATTTTCTCATCATGAATGGTGATATAAATATTGAGGTGAGGGTGAAACATGTCATCACTGACTAGAGAAATCTTTTATTTGGCTAAATGTCTTCATTATGAATAGTAAAATGTTTTGCTCTCTTTCTCTCTCTCTCTCTCTCTCTCTCTCTCTCTCTATATATATATATATATATATCTCTCACACACACACACACACAGATTTTGCATTTTGACTCTGGGCCTGAGTCTTTCAGTCCTTATTTGCTGATTTCTTGAAAGGCATCAGGTCACTCAGCTTGGCACAAACAAATATTGCCTTTCACTTTCTTGCTTAACCTGCTGACCGGAAGCTTTTATTTGCCAATAAAGAAACCTAATTTGATGTCAGTATGCCTCCTGTGGTGTAAGTGAATTGAAGGTTTGACTGCATTAAGCACATTCTACTACCTGATTTAGCAGATAATTAACATGGCAGTGAATTAACATTCGGAGGAGCACTGGAGGCGGAAATCTTTGAGCTGACAGTGAGAGAGCAATTTGCTGAAGATGAGTAATTGAATTAAATGTGATAAATTGCAAATGGCCTTTTGGGTTTGCTTGATTTGCTTATCTTTTAATCCTTTGCTGAAAGCAAACAATTTCAGGTCATGTCGGGCGAGGCAGGCAGGAGTAGTAAAGCAAATCTCTCTTCTGCTTTCTGTTTTCTCTTGCTCTCTCTCAAAATGCATAAACCCACAATACTGATTTTAGAGATGATGTTCTTCCATGTTGGCCATATTGCATTCAGAGAAATTGAAGGAAAAACAGATATAAGGTGTCTTAGCAAGGTGTTTGGCCACCACATGGCCCAAGACAGCTTCAGTGTGCCATGGCATTGATTCTGCAAGTGTCCAGATCTCTGATAGAGGAATGGAAAACTGTTCTTCCTAAAGATATTTCCTCATTTGATGTTCTGATATTTATGATGGTGGTTGAGAGTGATGTCTAACACATGGCTCCAGATCTTCCATAGGTGTTCAACTGGGTTGATTGTGAAGGCCACAGCATTCTTTTGATCTGATGAGTGTGCAGGTCTTAGCATCATTATTGATTAAAACTGATCAGTCAGATTAGTCCATGGTTACAGATCAGTGAGTCAAATCCCAAGAATCACATTTGAGGTTTTGTGCAATTCGGTTAAATCCTGTTTAGCTTTATGATAAGACTGTTTTCCGCCTGAGCTGCTGCTGCTGCTGCTTCTTCTTCTTCTTCTTTTTATTCTTCTTCTTCTTCTGGGTGATACTGTGGCTTGGTGGGTAGCACCGTTGCCTCACAGCGAGAAGGTCCTGGGTTCAATCCCTAGTTGAGCAGTCTGCATCCTTTCTGTGTGGAGCCTGCATGTCCTCCCTGTGTCCACAAGGGCTTACTCCTGTCATGAACAGCCATAGATGCTGAAGTGACATTAAACAAAAAAATTTCTCCTGTAAGAAGGCATGACTTTTAAAATTAATTGATAACTATATACACATACAAGGCCCCAAAAGGTTCAGAGACTGAATAAACCTGGCACATACGGTATGCCTCAATTGTTAATGACTAGTTTGCATATTGTAGTTACTCTTACACTGTGCGACATACAAACATTTTTGAGAAGCATTACATTTTTTGTGGGAAAAGTAACATTTGGAAATATAAAGTCTTTTTGTAGTGACTCAATTATGCAGAATAATAATAATAATAAAAAAAACTATATTAAAAAACCCACAATACTGTATATCTTTCACAGACATAATGAGATTTTACAGCTGACTCTGTCCATGGTCCTTTGAGTTTCTCTGAACATGGAAATTTGCATCTTTATTATGCATAAATAACAGACAATAATATGTATCATCTGCCAGAAAACTGGGATGTTAGAAAGTTAAAATAGTCTGAGTATAACATTGCATATATATTTTATAACACTATAAAATATTTTTAAAAGGTGCAAATGTTACAACTCAATCTGCAATAATAAACTTATTAGTGACTGAGATTTGGCAGTCTGTGGCCTGGAAATATATACTAATTAATGTCTATTAAAAAGAATGAACATAATTGTTATTTTATTATATACACATATTCAAAATGGACATCATGTCACCTTTGTGTATATAACTGCCCAATATTGTACCTGTTAATCAACGGAAAATGAAATGACTGGTACACGATGAAGAGATGTGAGGAGAAATGGGGTGATATTTTTACACAGCAGGTGGCGCCATGAGCCCACAAATAAACCTCCTCCAAGTGCTTGTCACCAAATTTAATCCCAGGTTTCAAAAGCACTTGTGTGCACTAAACTAACATGTAGAGCTCAGAAATACTTGATCCTAATTTCACTAGCTATGGTTATTGCTTTGTTTTTTTCCTTTTTTTTTTGTTTTAATAAAGTGTCAGTGCTAATAAAGCTAATGTGCCCCGTTATGGTGTAATAAGGTGCTAATTACAAGATGCCTCCATTGAGCAGTTCCTTGTCTTCTGCAAAGAGCACAGCCCTGAGGAAAGGCTTAAAAAATGACTGTGTCTTTAAAATGCCTTTCACATGAATATGCTAAAACTGTGTCTTGGTACTTACATATTATTACAAACAAACAAATAAGGCCCATTTCTACTGAACCCAACTGACCCACTGAGTCACTAACACACGATACCCTTCATTGTGACAGGAAATGACATTGTGTCGTTTCACACATGGACACCAGGGGACGCTTTGGAGTTTGCCCGTATGGTAGGAAAAGCAGAACACAATGTGGACATTTTATAATTTGATATTAGAAGTATAAGCACTTGATCTTTACTTTTGGTTCATCTTACGCATTATCACAGTATTACAAGGCCTGCATTTAGTCCAGATTTAAGAGGATGAATAAAAATAAACATTTTTTTATTTAGCTATTTCTTCAGCAGAGTGGACATCGGAGCGGAGCAGTTAACAGTTAAGGGGAAGTCTGTTTCTCAGACGGGTGTGCTTATTATTTGATACGTTTATTGGATCACACTAGGTTTGAAACAACTAGTGTGAACCAAAACCATCCCGAGTTTGAATAATCAGAATCGAGCACATTATATCATGACTAAATTTTACAGTCCTGCTTCTAAACGCTGCACACACTTAATTAAAAGTCTGTCGTGAAAGCATTTTCTATCTGGACAGATAATCTGTAGTGAAATTAATAAGCAGAGAAAAGGAGAATGATTATAATGGGGAGAAGGTGTTTTAGCTGTATTGCATGGCAGGGGTCTCTTTATCATCAATGTGTGATACATGCTACATAGTAAATGGTTCTTCAGTGTTTTTTTTCTTTTTCTTTTTTCATAATCTGATTCCAATTTCGACAGTCATCACGCTCTTAGGAGAAGAACGGGTAGATATTTAATTGCGGTGCCCGTGCTTTAATTGGGTTCACCTAAACGTAAGACTAGCTTCTGAAAAACCATCTGGCATCTTTTAAACTCTTCACGATGGGTTTTCTAGTATACATCAGTTACTCTGATGAATGGTGTGCGCATTCATTACCTCATCATGGAAAAGAATGGACTCCTCCTGCACGCGACAGCTTTATATTTCAAAGTTTGAAATTTATCTTTCAGACAGATAGGAATAGCAAGTTTTGGTAATAGTAATTTTCAACAAGAATGTACTTGAGCAATATTCTTTGAACACACTTTTGCCATAGCCACTCATGAGGAACTTTTTTATTAGCATAACTAATAATAGTTGAATCTTTTTTTTAAAATATGAAACCTTCCGGCATATGGATTAGGTAAATATCAATGACACATTTGTTCAAGATCCAAATAAACTTAAAATAATGTCTTAAAAAAGCAATTGCAGTGTAGTTAAAAACAAGATACATGAATACCAGGAAAAAAATCTAGACACAATAAAGACAAATGTAAAATTCACACTCCGTCAGGTTTCACATCTAAAATGTCTCGAGGCGCCAGTACAAACACCCACCCCCCACCCCATGCATTTTTATTCATTTTAAAGGAAGAACATGAATTTGTACAACCAAACAACCTGTATGCTTGAAATCATTTGTATGTCTGGCAGCCAAGGGAGATAAAACGCAATGGGGTAATGTTTTTCCTCCCAGGAAGGCCTTGTATATGAATATCTAACTGTGCGTATATAGGAATGACCTACCTACCTTCAGGAATAACTGACAATGAGGAGTGGAGGGCCACCAGTAGTAAATCTAAGGGTTCTATAGTGGACAGAATTCAGCGGTTTTATCAGAAGCAGCCGCATTCAAGCTGTCCTTCATGAGCTCTCGTCTGTGTGTTTCGTCCTATAGAACAGCTTATTATCGGTTGAAAAAGACTGAACTGATTCTGCAATACATGGTCTCAAGTTCAATTCACAGCTCTATTCAAGGAACAGATTTTATAATTAGACCACTTAGGAGATGGAATACATTTATCCTACTGTTCAGCAGAAGGGTTTTTCATGCAAAAATATGGAAAAATAATTAAACATATATTAAATAAATTCATTTCCACAAGTACCAATGAAATGTCTGTAGTGTCCTTTGGATTGAATGCATTATTAGATTTCTGGTTAACTGCTGAAATTCAGCTACTGATTATTGATTTTTAAAAAGAGGGTTGTATTTGGTTCCATCATTGAACAATGACACTTATTTGTCAGATGTTATCACAAGTACAGTTCACTGTGGTAGGTGGAGAAGTGCAACATGACAACAAAATTAATAAAAGATTTAATAATACTTTTCCTTTTATGGTATTTTATATACAACTGTTCAAATATCTGGCGGTTTCCCTGCTGGATTTCTGCCTTTGTTTTTCATGAGGCATATACTAAAGCATTGTGTGTGCTTGTCGATTGGTTTGCTACATTGTGCACGGCAAAGTTGGACAACGGCTCTGCCTAACAGTCACAAAGTACAAACATCAGGCTCTCTTTAGGGGCCTATTTGTTTTGGCAAGACTAGTTGTATCTGTGATAACATCATTAGCTGGGTTCCCTCTCTGAGTTTGTTCACTTTAAAGGACTGTTTGCCAACTTCGGGATCTGTGTCTAGCCACAGGGGTGGGAAATAACAAGCACCAGAGGGAGTTTAGCCAGTCCGTCATGGGGGCAATACAGAGCCATCCAATGCTCTGAAACTCCAGCTTGGTCTGAGTCTTTTTGTACTGGTTGTGCTTCTTCTCAGTAAAGTCAGTCGCGCAGTCACTTCAGTGAATTCGCACGCTTTGTTGTTGACGCCAAAATGCTAGAGAGGCCAACCTCATCATTATCTTTTCTCCCTACCGAGAGCTCTCCTCCCCGACCGAGCCCATCCCTCACGTCGATGCTGTGCTTGTTTTATTGCTAGCTTCTTCTGTCGGTGAAAGATCTGTTTCATCACTACCATCTTACTGCATCAGAAGCATGGGTGTGAAAACAAAGAGCCCCTCTTTTTTTCCAGGGTCCTGATGTGCTGAC
Source organism: Hassar affinis (assembly GCA_025674545.1). Classification (NCBI taxonomy): domain Eukaryota; kingdom Metazoa; phylum Chordata; class Actinopteri; order Siluriformes; family Doradidae; genus Hassar; species Hassar affinis. Next base: position 12,860,767 of record JAOVYV010000002.1, on the reverse strand, counting down.
AGCAAATCAATAGTTGCTTTCCCATGGCCAGATAATTAACACAGTACTTGTGCAGGGTGGGTTCAGAGGTAGGAGCTGTATGTCATGAGATTATCAGTTTAAATGCATGAGAGAGGCTGAACTTTAGAATCAGTGTCAGAAAGTTCAATGTAAACATGCATGGCTGCGTGTGTGCGTATATGTGTGTGTGTGTGTGTGTTATATAAACCCAAATATGGGAGTGTTTTTATATGTGTGTCTATATGTGTATGTGGGTCTAAACACAGATTTATTTTCTTTAGTTCTCTGAAATCAATATGAAAAAAAAAAACAAGTTTAAGTGTCGCCAAAGACTCACAAAAAGAATCAACATGGCCAATCCATTACTAAGCAAGAAGAGTGACACTTGCGAATATGCAGTGTGGACATGGTGGCAATACAGACACTGATGGATGGCAGGGAAGAAAACGGCTTCTCACAACAAACTTTCAGAAATGTCAGCCTTTCATGGTGTTGAGAAGGCCCGTTTCATATCTATTACAGCAAGCTTTCCAAGGCCGATATTTCAGATTTTAATGCTCCCTGCACTGCAAATCCTCTGCCAATCTTTCCCATAAGCATCTCTGCCAGCTCCCCTGTGATGCATTCTTCCCCTCTGTACCTCCTGCTCTCACGCTTTTGATGTGTCGGAACAAACCACGACCTATTAGGATTAAGGCTTTGAAAAGATCTTTGATGCCGTTCAAGGTTCCTTTAAACTGGTGAGCTGACAATATGAGCAGTGTGGAGGCAGCTGCTGAATGAGGTGATTGGTCATCCTCATTGAGGTTTAGTGCACTCCCTTCTCCACACACACACACACACACACACACACACACACACACACAATTCCACTCTTACTCTCTATAAACTCTAAAAACTGACATACACACATACACTATTTTGCCATCAAGTCACATCCTCTGGTGTGTCAGACACTCGCAAACGTCTGTTTTCTATCTGTGTGTTTTGTGCTGCTTTACTAAGGACCCTTGCAACAGATGACTTGGCTCAGTGCCCTTGTTGTATATGAACTGTTATCCAGAATCAGCTGAAGACAATGGCTGTTTTTTACTTTCCTCTTCTCCCGAGGACACGCAGGCAATGTCAAGGGCAGCAGCAGGCTGCAGAGCTAAGGAAATGTGAAGGACAGGGATAAATGCAGTGCCATGTTATTCAAAGGCAATGAGCTGTTGAAAACCCTTTTAAAAGAAGAGGGGAGAGAACCCCTCGGCCACTTTTCTTTAGCTAAATTGATTTTGACATGCACCTGTGAGTGGTTTTGTATTTCCTTGAAACATGGTGTTGCAATGTTTTGTTAGTTGTAGACACTGGATAAGGAATTAGACCTCAAAAAGAGTGTGACTCTTCACACCAGCGTGTATTGAATGCACCTGTTCAATAGAGAGAATGTCCCCTATCTGGCATGGAAAACGCACAAACATGCTGGAATGAATTGATGAATAAATTGATGATGATGTTTTGATGCCAGGTCAAAAGTGCTGCAGTCTACATAATTATGATATCATTTCATCTGTGAACTAGCGCATTCTCTAGATCAGTTCAGACCTCATTTTTCTGCTTTACTTCCTGAGTGTAAAATACTTGAACGCATGCATGTCAGAAAAAGAAGTAACCTTATCTAACATTCCTTATTTCTATCACATTATCTGAAAACCCCTCTGAAAAAAAATTCTTTTTCTGTCTCATTTCTGTCTTGCTGTAATGGATTGGTGAACATGAGATTAAAATACCAGCAAAAAGATTCTTTGAGAATATTGTAGAGGAAGTGCTGAGGATCCCATTAAGATATGGTGTCTCTCTGTGTCTCCCACAGCCCCTAGCTGAATCACTCAGAATGCATCTCCGTAAATGACACTGATCACTAGCAAGACAGAACATTATAGTGGGGCATTGCTCATTTCCACAGAGACAGACTGTCAGAAGATTGCTACCGCACTGCTAGTACTGACCTTATCGTCCTAACCTTATTGACCTTATCACACTCACTCCGCATTTATATTCTCATAACCGGCTGAAAGCCTCTTGGGTCTGGAAGAGTGCATCCTAATCTTATATAAAGCGTCTCAAGTTGGCTTCCTGGTTTTGAGAGTGCATGCCAAAAAGAACTTCAAATACATATACCAAATGTAATCTCTAGTCCATATAAATCTGACATATTGTATCTAACCAGTTGTCAAGCTGACATAAGAAAAACTTCAACCGGTTGAGTTTTAGTCTAATACAGGTTATTAGTTATTAGTCTAATTAGATTATGTAGCATCACATAATGATTCATGCTGTAGCTTTTCGCATAACTCTATCAGACTTGCAACTAAAGGCAAGCTCAGGAAAACAAATAGAAACTAGCCAGGAAAGAGTTATCTATTATAAACTTTATAAAGATTTATATACAGAGCCTTGCGTAAGTATTACCTGCTTGTGCCTCCAAAACAGCTCTGATCCATCAGTGTGGACTACACAAGACCTCTGAAGGTATGCTGTGGTATCTGGCAGCAAGATATTACCAGCAGGTTCTTTAAGTCCTGTAAGTTGTGAGCTGGGATCTCCCTGGATCGGACGTCCCACAGATGCTTGATCAGATTGAGATCTGGGGAAGTTAGAGGTCAACACTTTGACTCTTTGACTCTTTGTCATATTCATCAAACCATGCCTGAACATTGGGAAATATGAAAGGGGGCCCTTGGTCTGCAACAACATTTAGGTAAGTTTTACGTGTCAAAATAATATCTACATGAATGCCAATTTTCCTTGGAAAACATTGCCCAGAGCTTCATACTGCCTCTGCTGGCTTACCTTCTTCCCATAGTACATCCTGGTGCCATCTCTTCCCCAGGTAAGATGTGTACATGCACCTTGCTGTCCACGTGATGTAAAAAAAATGTGATTCGTCAGAGCAGGCCACCTTCTTCCATTGCTCAGTCCTCCAGTTCTGATGCTCACTCAACAATTGCAGACATTTCTAGGTGTAGGCAGGGGTCAGCATGGGCAGCCTGATGGGTCTGCAGCTATGCTGCCTCATACACACAGTGACTAACTGTGTGTTCTGACACCTTTCACTCACAACCAGCATTAACCTTTTTAGCAATTTTTGCTACTAGTATGAAGTTACCATTGATGCAGAGGCTTATACTGCTATTTTGCTGAGACATATGCTGCTCTCAAGATGAAACCAGAACTGGAAACTCCATGTCTATTTCAGCTGGACAATGCCAGGCCTCATTCTGTACGAGTTACAGCAGTGTCGCTTGACTGACCTGCCTGCAGTCCAGATCTGTGTCCTATTGAAAATATACAGAGCATCATGAAGAGGAGAATCAGATAACAGTCTGACAGACTGTAGTAGCTCAAGACTTATACACAGCAGGAATGGATAAAATTAAACAATTAATATCTTATGTGTGTTCCTTGTTCCATCAACTTTTTTGGAATGTGGTGCAGGCATCAATTTCTAAAATTGTTTATATTTAAGTAGATTTAAGTTCATCATTGAAAACATTGAAAATCTTTTCTTTGACATTTGTCTGTTAAATAAAACTTCAAGTGAATTAAAATAATTACAGTTTTTTATTGCAATGTTAGGTACCGTCCCAACTTTTCCAGAAATGGGGGTGGTAGTTTAAAAATTTTCATTTACAAATACAAAACTTGCATTTATGTATTCTGAAGCGTAATGAAACGACATCACAAAGACACTTCAATAATATATCTGCAAGCGCCAATAAGGGGGCCGAGCTTTATAAAATAATTGTTGAGTCGTTGAAGTAATGCAGAAATACTACACTTTTCATGAAGCTAATGTAACATCTGAGTCATGCCAGACACTGCAGGGACACACAATCACGCTGGATGGCTTCCTGAAACTGGTGTTAGGAGAAACAACTCCTATGGGTTATCACTGACAGGGACAGAGTTTTCAATGAGAATGCAAAAGGTCAAGTAAAGGAAAAAATAATCTAAAAAAAAAAATATATATATATATATATATACAGTCAAGCCCGAAAGTATTCATACCCCTGGCAAATTTTGACTTAAATTTACTTTTATTCAACCAGCAATTT
>JAOVYV010000002.1:12822682-12837187 GCA_025674545.1 Hassar affinis | reverse complement strand
TGTGTGTGTGTGTGTGTGTGTGTGTGTGTGTGTGTGAGTGTGTGTGTATATACACAAGTGCTCTCTTATAATTATTGTCTTCTCACATATTACTACATTCATCAGACGTTTTTACTACAACAATGAGTTAAAATGTTTAATTGTTGTTTCATGAATTTAGGACAAATTACCACAGCTTGAGTAAAATACCTGGTGTGGACGACAATTATTGCTATTTGTTAGTCTTTAATGTTGTTTTTGTAAATGCACATTATTTGTGCTGTAGATTTATCTGTGCTAATTACGAGCACCACATGTTTTCCTGAGAGGAACCTGAGGCACATCCTGCTACCGTCTGTGTGTGATGTGATAGCACTGCAATGAGGATGCGACTTGCATTCAAATAATCATTTTGCTACAGAAAACAACACCAAAAACACACACACACACACACATAATCAAATTTGTTATCGAATTGTCCTGTGGAGTGAGGAATGATAAAAAGACAGTTCCGATTGTGTGACATTTATGCATGGTTTGTCAGATGAAGTAAGAGATGAGATTAAAAAAAGTTTTTCCAGTAAAGGCCTATGTCATAAATGAAAAATTAGCTAACAGAGAACACAGCCTGCACTCTTTCCTGTGTTACAGCTTCCCCTACACAGCCTCTACACCTTCCTATAGCTTCCTCTAGTTTCCTGCCTTTTCTCTCTCACTATTCCTATGTCTAAAGTATTATTCCCTCAGCTCTTTCTTCCTCCCATGCACCAGGAGCTGTACACTGGCCAGGGCCTCCTTAGAACTGCTTTATGGGCTTGGAGAGAGGGGGAGAATGACAGAGAGAGAGAGAAACAGAGGAAACTGAAAGCCCCATTTATCATCACTTGTGTGGGCAGTGTTGCCAAGGCAACACTCAGGCTGGCAAATGCCACTGTGTGGAATACTAATGAGGCACTTGGCAGGCCGGCTGGCGGAGCTGCAGCGAAACCTGTCCACAGGCCACTGCTGCTGTTCCACTCTGCAAAAGTCAAAAGGGAAATCAATTAAAGGCCTTCCACAGGGTTTGGCAAGGTGGTTAATCTGCAAGGCCACATTTAGAATAACACTGCCATCTACCCATTATACCATCTGACTTAAAGCAGAGAAAAAATCCTAACAACAACATACAGCATGGGACACAAAATACAAGAGTTTGCCTCCACTCAACTCTTTTTTTAGTAGTTTAAGGAACTGTGGACATTTTATTGGAAATAACAGGAATATAATACATCAACGACATTAAGATGCGATCAACCCTAATCATAAAAAAATCACATAAGTGTATCAAGCAACATTTTATACACACATACTATGTACTCTTTTTATTTGGAAATAAATGCAATGCTCTTAAATGAACGCTGATATTAATTATTGTCATCCTTACAGAAACATAAACAAAATTGCACCCGATTGTAGAACTCATTTCAGGAAAATCGGCCTAGCAGAGAATAAGTACTGGTTCCTAAGAAATAATTTTGTGCTTTCACAGAGCTTACTGCACTGCTTGGCACAGAAGTTAACTCTAGTCATAGCTGTGCAGTCAAACCTCTAATTAACACCTGTGCCTTAGCAAGACTGACAATTTCCACCTGACAGATTAGTGTAGTTTTTCCCTCTTCTCTCTCCCTCTCTTTCTGTTTCCCAAGAAATCTGTGCTAGGAATAAATTGAGCCTGAGCATGCCGTTTCTCTGTTCGTTGGTCTCCTTTATTGATTCAGGCACTTTGATCGAGCAGGTTCTAATCAATTCTTCAGTGGTGAGATGGGGGTGAAATCATTTCCACGACAAACCCCTTCAAATGACTTGTCATTAATTTGCCTCTTTACTGGCACTTGTTTGCTTGGAAAACGAGATACGTTTGGCTTTCTCTATCTATTAGCAGGGGTTGTGCTCTTCTGGGGATTTTCATGGGCTGCTAAGCATCAGGGAGGGTGAACAGAGGGATTGGATACACCATGTTTGCTCATCCTTACCAAGTCACTTATTAGCGCTAATTGGGAGGGACAGTTCAAATAACCACAGCCGAGTGGGGTATCACAAGAGCGTGACATGGGTACAGAGAGGCAAACAGTGGTGGTGATGGTGATGTGTAAATGTGTCCATGTATGTGTGTGCTCAAGAGGGCTACATTAACACCCTCTGCTCACTACCTCAACACTAGCACCCTGGTCCCTAGCCTGGCAGTAGGAAGGCTTCTCAGGACTCCATCCTTGGTCCCCGGTAAAAGCAGTTTCTCTTTATCATACTTGCGGTTAGTAGTCCATGACGCTGAGAGCTGATGCTGAGGACAAGCCAGTGGCCAAGGTTATAAACACATGCAGCTGTCTGAGACACTTAGCAAGTCAACAGCAGATGGAAGAGTGCTGACAAATGGCATGATAGTCCACTGTGGAATATACTGTATGACAGGCATGAAATTCCCCCCTACCCTTCCTCTCAGGCCAGTTTATTAATTCACACCCAGCGCATGCTCTCAACAATCATGTGATGTTATTCAAAATCCCCTTTGGCCTCTGAAACCGTAAGCTAATGAAAAATCATACATTCTCCCTGTCAGCACCAAGACCTCATTCCCCTCAAAGCGACCCCGTAGCAGGATGCATTTTGGCTGAAAGATGCTAATTTTCAAGAATTATTTACCACCATAATAGCTGCAATTATTTTCCATGCTAACCGATTTAAGGTATAAGCACCAATTAGTAACTGGTCATTATCTTGAGCATTGGAAACTCACAGTGAAGTAATAGCTTGACATTTGCTAGTCTGTGCAAGAGAACTGTTTAGAGTTTCTATAATTAGAGGCTGTTTATCACCAGCCTTGAGAAAATGATGTGAATTTGAGCTCTACTGTCGAATACACACTTACTGAAGCCGAGGGGCAAATGGCATCCTTTTCAGATGTAAAAGATAAATAATAATTTGTCAAATTTAATCAATATTCACATAACAACATTAACAATGCATATTCTTTGCAAGGAAAACGTTGCTGAGAAAATAATTCTTTTTCTGAGGACAAGCGTAGAGCACGCATGATACTGAGTTACTGAGTTCATTTTTCACATAAAATCTAATTCTTTAGTTTTTCTCAGAGCTTCAAATATTTTATGTATTGTTGGGCAATTTGAGGGAATTTGTTGAGAAAAATTGTGCCACAAATAAACAGTATGCAATGTGAAATTGTGTTCAGAGCTTCATTGATAATTAAAAAATTAAAAAGACACTGGTGTGAAATGCGATTGTGTGTGAAACCATTTTGAGTTTAAAGGCTGAGCACATGGGCAAGGCCCTTCAACCCTCAGTTGCACAGTGTTATGCTTGCATTGTACTGTATAATCGTGTCAATTTCTGGCTAAATGTATTACTAAAAATATATCAATGAAAATGATACATACCATAATGGAGCTCTCACAGCTATTGTCGACCAGGACATACCCAGGACAATATTGAATCTGGTCAGCAGAGAGCCACTAACACCTCATCAATCAAGTAAACACATTGGGGCTGGCTAATAGATGTTTAACAAAACCTCTCATTACAAACAGTTTGACCCTGCATCCTAAAACATAATGTGAGAACTCCCCTAGGATTACCAGTGACCCCAAGGGCAAGCAGGCCACACAGGCAATAAAAGAAGCAGCTATTGTGCTGTGCTGTGCAGTGCTGTGCTGTGTGTGTGTGTGTATGTGTGTGTGCAGGGCAGAACAGTTTGTAATTGAGTTTGCCAGTGTGGTGTAGACGCATGTCAGTGGGTGGAGACAGGTCACTGTAATGACACTTTGATGAATTATCATTTACACCCACTAAAGCTGCACTGCGTCTGGGTCTTTTTTAATTAAACTTTGTCTGCTTGTCTTCAGACGAAAAGTCATAAATGTGGACATGTTTACAACTTGGCCACCTCTTCCACTGCCCGTCATCTATTGTGTTTGTGTATTCCCTTCTGATTATCTCTGTGTAGAATACACCTGCCTGTCAGTGTCTCGCATATTTTAGTTGCCTTTCTCCAGATGATGCTGTGAATTTGTGAGCAGGGCAAAGATACTCTTGTCAGGCTGGAAGAGCCGTTCATGCTCACAATCCAGCAGTAATCCTCTGCCAGCCAGCACTCTCCACACTCTTAAGACTGAATGCACTTTTATATTCCAATACCAAAACATATATTAAAAAAATTATTATTCAAAACAAGAACATTCTCTCAAAAGTAGCTCCATTGAGAACAGGATGAATATACTCACTAGACTGGCAGGCTACTTTTACTAGCAAGCAAGGAGAGGAGAGGTAGATGGTGTTGGGAGCGGCAAGGAAGCAATGCATATTTTGTTTTCTTAGTACCCGACCTTGATCTGACTATCCGCAGGGTCAAAGACTCTCTGAATGGCTTTGTTGGGCCCAATAGAATGTTAATGAATAGGCCCACTGCATATTAAAATTCAGCTGGAGCTTTTCAGTGCTACCGTCAAAACTGCTGCGGCATGTCGAGTACTTTTGGCTGAGAGGCGAGAGAGATCTGGTTGTAAAATGGGATGGCAGGATGGAGGGGGAAAAAAATCCGAGACAGTGGTTGGAGCCAGGCGGGCCTTTTCGTCCCTTTTTCTCGCTCCCTCCGTCGCTGCCTTGGTGGCGTGTAAATGAAAGAAGTGGTAAATAGACATTTCTCTCAAATGAGGGCCATGTGACATGGTGGTGGTTTGAGGAGCACAATGGGTCCTTTCAGGGCCAAGTGAAAGCTTAGTCGTTTCCGCTGGCCTGGAAGTGTTTGGGGTTTTTATCTGCGGTTTTGTTTTGCGGACAGCTGCAGGCCTTGTTTGTCTTGGGCTGTTTTTGATCGGTTAGCATGCTTGAAGAGGGCACGAGTCACAATTGTTTCAAAACACAGTCTGGCATTGTGGCAGCCTGGGCTGTTTAGTGACTGCTGGCTCCAAAATGCAACAGCAAACAGCAAGATTAAATAAGCAGACACTGTTCTCAGAAAGAAAGAAACGGCACAGTGGTCATCAACCGTCGGTGCAAATATAATATAGGTTTGGTTTAGTGTATCTAAACTTTTTACCCATGGCCATGTTTAATAATGTTCACTGCAAAATATCCTTTATACTTAATTTAAAAAAGCAGGTGCTATGAGTAATGTAAACTAATGTTTCTGGTTTGTTGTAGTTTTTTAAATCACATGTTTCCTTATTTTATTTAGCATATGCAGTTTTATAAAACTGTTAATATTATCAAATAATAGAAAATGACATCAACATAGAAATAGATTTGAATGTTTAAAATGTTAAAATATGTATGGAAAATGTATGGATGAAATATGAAATATAAATAGTTGCAGGTTTTCAGTCTAATGTAGTGTACAGTATATTTAATGATGGAGCTAAGATACTGAATGTTAAGGAACAATAATATTTTATTTAGTAATAAATAACAAGAAAAAGCCAAGATCTATATATAAAAACCTATATATAATCTATAATAATAATAATAATAATAATAATAATAACAATAATAATAATAATAATAATACATTCAGGACTTCAAATTATTTGAACTAGCATTTTTGTATAAATGACTGCATATTAAACTCATTTTAATACTGTAAAAATGGCAAATTGCAAATTTATTTATTTAACCAGCAAACGTTTATTACTAAATATTTAGTGAATTATGAAATGTTAAAATATATTAAATATTAAATAAAAATATTGGAACAATTTCCTTAATCTTATTGGAAGGCATCAAAAGTTATCATTTTGTTCAGAGACATTGCACACCACATATTTGTGTATTGCAGTGTTTTATAGGTTTAACAGGCTTCACACTCTGCGATGCCTTTTGTAAAACACTCATTCAGAGTCTCATCAGGTTAATATGTGAAGATGTAACTGCTATTCTGTAATAGTCAATAATAGCTACTATTAATATTCAATAATAGTCATTAATCTGGAAGAAAACTTTGGAAATCCCCAGAGGGCAGAGTACAAAAACAGAAATGGGGTTAAAGGTAAAAACCTAAATCACATTGTTTTCATTAGATCACTGTCTGCCTACTCTGCATCATGTTATAGTTCTGCAAAGAATGGTAGAGATGCAGAGTATTTGATAAAATTCTCTATACAGGATATCCCCTGTGTGTGTGAGTGTGTGTGTGTGTGTGTGTGAGAGAGAGAGAGAGAGAGAGAGAGAGAGAGAGAGAGAGAGCACACTAGCTTGTTGAACCCCTAAAAACATCTCAGAGCAAATAGCTATTCTCTCATGTCTACTCTGCCTTTGTCCCAGATTGTACGTGGTCGCAGCTGGGATAAAAGAAGAGAGAAATATATCAGCACACATCTGCAGATGGTGATTAGCATTAGGAAATTGCCTCCTTGAATGAAATTGAAATGTCGACTGTCAATTTCCTTTCGCGCTCGCGACTCCTTTTCCGGGAAGCTAGAGGGCACTGCTTTGTCCTTCAATCGCTTACGATTTGGACAAAGGGAAAAATACACCCCCCACAAACCCACACCCACCCCCCCCAATGCCTGCTAAGATGCACTATAAGGAGAAGAAAGAGACACTATTAATTGCGTTAAATGTGAAGAGCTGTATTTGGTTAATGGTTTCAAAGCTTGGATTTTGTGAAACTTTGTCCATTATGGAGATGTGTGGCTGTAACGCTGGCTCCTTATCTGTGCTGGAGGAAGCGCTGCTTAATTAGGCTTTAGGCTTTAAAGTGTGTAGAGCTCTCCAACTGCACACAGAGCTGCATTCACCCTGCTCTGTTCACTGCACTGCACCCAGACACATCAATATTATTTACATACATTTATTTCATTTGCAAATCAGTAAGGCACACGCTTGCCTTTTATCCACTTTATTGCATTTCTTGTCTTTGTAGCATGTTTACTCATGATTGTACAGAGTGTGAGTTAAATTCAGATTGTTAATGTGGTTAAATTATATTTGATATATATATAATTTTTGCTTACAGCAATACAACATATTCAATACTTTATTATTAAAATAACATGGCCTTAACAGTGGGTTGTTATTTAATTGATTTATGTGTCTCTCGTTCGGTTTATAGGGGTTTTTCTTATTGTATTGATAATAGCTGGAATTATGCAATGATTACGGTAATAACTATTTTATCACTCTACTTCGAGTTTTTTTTCTCCTCTCTAACATATAGGCAGGATTTATAAAGAGGTCAGATGAGCTGCATTAAGGTTTTTTGCTGGAGCTTTAGATAAGGGCACTGGATGCCACACACAGACACACACACACACACACACATACACACACACTTATGAGGACCTTCCACTGACAATTATTCTAATGCAGCTAATTAGTTCTGTGCTGTACCTAACTCAAACCCTAACCTTAACTTCAGTAACCAAAAGGAAACCTTTCAACTTTTTTCTTAAATGAAATTAAATAATAATAATAAAAAAAATTGAATTAAATAAAACAAAACATGAAACTCCTCATTCTTATACTGACATATATAACACACAGGATATAAAAACTATGCCCACACACATACACATACATGAAAATACACAAGGAATTAGCATGGCTGTTAAACCCTGTACTCTACACCAAAGAAAGATGTCATGTGTGAGCAAAAGAATTGTCCTGCTAATCTGAACTCCACTGGCTTCCACTTTCATTTTAGTGCCACATGTGCTGTTATATAAAGTGTCTCCATGCTGCACTTCTGCTAAGAAACTGTCCCTCCGAACCAGCCTGATGAACTCATGGAGATATAGTGATATTTCTGCTGCGTCGAGGCTGCACTAGCTCTCATTAGTGAGTGTGGCATGGCAATGCTGCGCACAGGGGTAAATGAGCCAGCTATCAGCCACTGCCTCCTCTATAGTCAGCCTTATCTCATTAGGTTCCACATCAAAGTTAATCAGAGATGGGAATGGTAATTGGTGGAAGAGACAACGCCACAGATCAGGGTGGGGGGGGGGGGGGGTGTGNNNGAAACACTGGCAAGGCTGGTGATAGTAGATAGGCAGAGTCTGGAGAGGAGGGGTAAAAAAAGATGTGACAGAGAGAAGGAGGGGGGGGAGCCAGAGTGGAGGAAAAGGAGTAATGGCAGAGGCATAACAAGCAAGCTGCTCAGAATTAATGAGCTTAGCCAATAAGAAAAGAATAACCAATCAGTGTGTGTTGGGCAAATATAATTTAGGAATAATTGCTTGATTGCTTTTCTATAGTAGGCTGATTTGACCACACACAAGAACTGAGAATTAAGATGTCAAGACAAGAATTAATTTGGCATGCAGGAGCACACAAATTCTCTCTCTCTCTCTCTCTCTCCCCCCCTTCCCCTCCTGGCGTCGGTGCTGGGAGCTGAGTTGTCGTGCTCTAATGATGAAAACACAGAGGTAGATTGCACATTCATTTCCAGACTCCATTATCTATAAGGAGTCGCTTCTCTAATGCCACAGATGCCCCAATATCATGTAAAAGAGTGTGCACGCTAACACATTTAATTGCTGTTTTTGCATATTCCACTCTAGCCTTGATAACTAGCCTGGTTGATTGTGCAGTTTGTTTCAGTATTGATTTCTGCCTTTCTTTTTTAAATTATTTTTTTTTGTCCGAATATGCAGGCTATAATTCTGATGCTTGACTGACAACGCCTGGCTCCGCCCTCTTTCCAAACAGTGCTTGTTTTGAAGCCCTTTTGCTGGATTGCTAATGTGAGAGCACATTTTATTTCTCAGTGCCTGCTTTGAGAAATGAGGCGTGACCTCTCTTGATGCTCTCCTTTAGAGATGCTTGAGGAAATATTTTTGTCTTTGGATGTCACAGAGACATCCGGAATCACAGACCACACTCTTCACCATTGATGATCTTTTTTGCAATCACCAGCCTTCTTAGTAAATACAAGTGCTTTATTTTGACCAGAACTGGGCCTACATTTGGTTGCTTATTAAATAAAAAAAGAGCTGGTGATAACCACTGGATCTAATTCAAGGCCAGGTCTGACATTAGTACGTGCATTTGGATTGAGTTCGAGCAGCCCTGACTCAATTTATATTTAAATAGGTGGTGCGTCCAAATAGGAGTCCGTGCATATGAATATAGCCGTGCATTTGCTCCCGTATGCATCTGCTACTTAGTTCCAATTAGGCTGAAAACGCTGCCACTGATTCAGAGCTTGCACACGGTGCCTGACTTATCACTGCTCCACAGGTTCCACTGCTGTGTGTTTATTTTCACATGAGTGAGCATGAGCTTGTCTGAGTGCTGACATCATTTTAGCGGTGAGAAGAGTAAAGGGGGAGTAAATAAGCAGACAGGGCTTGTCAGGTGGGTGTTAATGCTGCCCTGAGTCTGCTTCGGCTGCAGCTCAAGAAAAGGAACACATCTGTCCTCCCTCTTTCTGTCCTCTCTCAGTGTCACTATATCTCACATAGCACTGGGACACACAGACCACAAGGTAAACTCGCTTTGATCTTCACTGTGCCTAATCAGAGTCAGAGACGATGACTCTATCTCTGCACATCAAGGAATTTGCCAGTGTTCGATTATTTCACTGGGGGATTAAACCTCATTTTAGGGTGTTCTGCATTAACCTATTAGGCATGCTCATCTGCATTGCTAATGAGGGTGTGGGACAGCTGTCAGGGGTGAAGGGAAAACATGATCGTGCAATCCTTGAGTGAGTGATCCCGGCTCTGATTAGCCTCAGCGAAGTTCGCTGAGCCCAAGTGATAAGGCAGGCAGAAATTCCCAAGTTGCCAATAGCGCGCAAAATTATCACACTGTAGGCAAAGGCAAAATTGTGGCTTACGGCACCCAGGCTTCAATCCAGGGACTGCCCAGATTGACATTATTTAAAGCTATGGAAATGTACCCTGCATTCCTATCAGAGCACAGCTGAAATAAGATTTTTCCCCCAGCCTGCTCCATTTATGAGCACGTCCAGGATGCTGGCATTCTCAGAAAAGGGTAAATTGAGAATAATTTTACAATTTTATGATCTAATCTGGATAATGGAAATAAACAAACATGTATAGCACTAGGGAGACTAGTGTGTGTAGTGCTTTGGGAGGTCTGAGGTAATCATACAGAAAACCAGCATGAAAAGCAAATACAAGCAAACCGTATGGCGTATTGCATATTGTTTCACCGTATCATGTCTGCTACTGCTATGCTTGAACATGCAATACATCACTTTCAACTTAGTGGTTATTTACTATTTGAATATAACACACGTTTTCCTATGACTGGAATAAAGACCAGATGGAAATCTATTATCTATCTATAATGTAAACGCTGTGTTTAACCATTAAGTAAACATATCTAATACAAAGGCTTAAAATTTCCAAATCAAGATAAGGATTTACAATCAGCTACACTGAAGCCACATCCATCCTTCAATAAATTCAATCACTGCTTTGTAAAGCAAACAGATTGTTGTGTGTAGGAATGACCTCTTTGTAAATGAAGTGTTCTAGACCCAGGTCAGTATCAACATGACTTCTTGCACATGCACAGGGGATGGTGTGTCTGAGTAAGTAGATACGCAGCATGCTGGGTCAGACGGACCAAGCGGTTCTCTCCGCCACTGAGCATGCTCCATCTCCAGAGACTACAATAATAAACAGCACATTTAACACAGTATCACTGATATTCTTCAGTGTTTCTCCAGTAAAAATGTTACCTCTTCAAACAACCCAAGTAATTGCTTTTGATATTTTTACTCTCAAAAGTCTCTCTGTCTATGCTAAATATTACCAGAATAAGAAATGTCAGACTGCACCAAACCTAATCAATGTCAGAGGTGCAGGGAGAATCCTCTGCCGTAGCCTGTTTGACTTAAGCGCTCTATTTGTGCTCTGCCTGATCCCACAGTCTTTGTCCACATTGTAATGAGTGTTGCATTAATCCTGGGATTTTCCTGGGGGTCACCTCATGGCAATGCCTTGCCACACCAGGTCTAGAGTTTAACCCAACCAGGGCCGTGGGGAGGGGCTGGAGGGTAGAACAACAATGACCTGTCTCCCAAGAGATACCTCCATTTACGGCTGGTTTGGAGGTTTCTGATAGACCTGCTAACCCATTTTAATCCTATTAGAGCAAGCCCACAAAGAGTGAATCTGCAGCCCAGCAGAGTGGAGGGAGAGGACTCCTGATTTTTACCATGAGGTGAACAGGGACAACAGTTTTCCCATCCAAACTCATCTATTAGAGGAGCAGACAGACAAATGAAAAAAAAAAAACAACACAAAAAGCCCAGCAATAAGCAGAACCATTGTCCTCAGGCAGACTCAAAGAAGAGGACCACCAGAGGCTAGGCATCTCGAAAGTCAACTGACTGCATATCCATCTTCAGTCATAACGGATGTGTTTCTGATGGGCTGGCTGATAAATTTCCCATAAGGCAAAGCCACAGGAAGTGGTACTGTAGACCCTTATAGGGTCACCTCACAAAAGCTTGAGAAGGTTGGAAGGCCTCAATGCACTTTTGTTCTATGCTCCGGTTATGGGACACGTGGTGTCCAAGTGTGCTGGTGGTCCGTCCTGTTACCCCATCGCCAATGTCGAAGCTTAAAGTCTCCCATTGTGATGGACGACGAGGGGGGAGTGACAGGGTCCATACAGACAGAAAGTGTTCTTTAGACAGGCAAGGCAGGATATGACTCTTTAAGGGCCAGAGGGTGTGAATGGACAATGCCACCATGAAAGAAAAGCAGCTCTGAGAAAGGGGCACTGAGTGATAATGCACTTTCACACTGACTGCATCCCAGCCAGGCTTCCTTCATAAAGCACCCAGATTTTAGTAGTCATGTAACTATTCCTGATTCCTATAGTTCTAATAGCTAAATTAATATAATCAACCAGACCCTGAGCAACTAAGTAAGCTAAACAAACAAAACCCCTTCATACATTCATGACCATCATCATTTGCTTGGGTGATCATTTCATACATCAAAAATGCAAAGCCAGACATGACATCTTAGGCAACACACTTCAAGATCCTTCCACACCATCACTATTCATACACACTGCATGAGCAATTGACTACAATTGAAATTACAATTGAAACACTGGTACAGCAGGAATGGAATAAATGGGGCTTTGCTTGATGGACAGCTTCTTTAAAGCTCCGCTCTGTCTAGGTCTAGTCTCTGCCTCCCCAGGGGCTACTGTCTTTAAAATAACACAAACCAGGGATGCTAAACACAGTGTCCTGTCATACATTTATGTATGGGCCTGACCTTTTCCATAATGATTTCACATCATTACTAGTGAACTAAAGCAAATTCACAAATAGTCTCTGCTGAGGTGGCTGAAAGAAACCAGGGAATAACATACAGGGTGGATATGTTATTCCTGTATAAATACTAATTTTCATATATATGGATACTTGAAGAGGCAAAAAGTTTGTTTCAGTGTGGTCAATGATAGACCATGTCTATAATAAATGTAATGAAATAAAATGAACAGTAATAAAAATAACAGTAAAAACAGGGAATGGATAAAAAAGTGAAGGAAGAGGTTATTTTTCAGGAATCCATTTTATTGGCCATCGGATGAAATTTGTCAATATAAGATTCCCAGTTTTCCAAATATTTATATCTGGATCCGGCCAGATTGTGCCAGCAGAATTGATATGTAATATCGACTATGACTTTGTATGCATTGCAAACAGGGCAACTGTTATTACCCCTCATATTTACATCCTAATATCCAGACCAAATGGGCACTGAGCAGGAGATGAAATCAGCGGACTGCCTAATGCCTCATCCCTGATCAGTTCATACATAATTGCCTCCTTTCAGTTTGTTATATCAGGTTGTCACATTTCTGCCACCAAAGAAGTGCTTCATACTAGGAGGACTTAATACTTTTTCAGCCCGCAGAGGGTGGAACTAAAAGTGCCTATCCTTCTGCCCCACTGCCTGAATCTTTTGAACGCTGGCATCTATGGAATAAGGTTGTCACTCACAGATGGTGTATTATTTTGCACATACAGCAGAGTTGAATCAAAAAGAAACTATGCATTATAATACACTGGTTATTTTCCTTAGTAGTTCGCTGGTGAATGCTGCTGCATTAGGTCAGAGAGTGTACTTGACAGAAAACATGCATACTGAGTGGCTACTTGTGCTGCTTTTCATTTACACTGTGTATTGATTTTTAGGTGGCCTATTTAATCTAATATTATGTGTGGGTCTTGCAGTGCTTTCAGGTTGCCTGTGTGGGCTGGTTATATAGGGGACTTGATGATAATTGCACCGGTGAAAACAAACCCAGGTAGCCAATATTACAACTTTGAACGTTCCCTTCATTCAGAGTACAAGCATACCACCTGACAAATAAGCCAAATATGGACAAGTGCATAAACACTGTATAAAATATTGGCGTTTCACAAACAATGCTGTTTTATAGGAATAGGACAGGCAACACTTCTAATCTGTGCAAGATTATATATGCAGCCATTGTGTTCCAGGTTAAATCTGTTTGTTGGTATAGACCTTTGTCTTCCTGGTCCATATGAGATGTTATACTAAATTGTCAGTGCCTAAATAAGATATCAAATCCTCCAAAGATCTCAAACGATCTTGACAAATGTCATTATTGTAATACATTCACTCATCATGTTGTTTAAAATGGCAAATACATCCACTATAATAAAGCGATGGTTATCACTGAACATGCTTAGAAAATACATGAACCTACAAACATGCCAAATCATATTACTGTCACGGTCACAGTTTCTTGTCTCCTGATAGAGCAAGATTAAGCTGTCAGGCACAGAGAAATGATAAGATGCTGTTTGGTTTACAAATGAAGAGTAATTAGGGACACTGGCAGCTATATACAGTCCCATACATCTCCATTCCTACAGGACAGCATCTCAAATCTAACCTGGATTTAGCTTTAGCAATCTTGCCAGCAGAGAACTCAGGTGTTTGGAGATTAGTCATTTTCCATGTTTAGACTCTCTCTCTCTTTCTCTCTCTCTCTCTCTCTCTCTCTCTCTCTCATATTCTTTAATTTCAATCTGTCTCTCTTTCTTAAGTTGCTTATGCATTAGGGGGAGAAATGATGGCCATGGTCCTAAAGGGGCTTAATTTTGAGAGACATATGCAAACAGTAATGAGCTTAACAAAGAAACAGCAAGCAATATTTATTAGACATGACAAGCAGTTTGGGGCTTAGCAGGTTCTTCGGAAGCATAAAAAATATTTATGGAAAACACCATATCTAAAACCCAGAAAAAGATTTGACGAATTCCACCAAACATCAGTTACTCAGTTACACAAGATCGGAAAACGTTCAATAAATGTATGTGTATGCATGCACATATGTACAGTATATACAGGGGTTAGACAATGAAACTGAAACACCTGTCATTTTAGTGTGGGAGATTTCATGGCTAAATTTGACCAGCCAATGTGCAATTAATCTTCATTAATTGCACATTGCACCAGTAAGAGCAGAGTGTGAAGGTTCAATTAGCAGGGTAAGAGCACAGGTTTA
>JAOVYV010000002.1:12759279-12787585 GCA_025674545.1 Hassar affinis | reverse complement strand
AATTTAGCCATGAAACCTCCCACACTAAAATGACAGGTGTTTCAGTTTCATTGTCTAACCCCTGTATATACCCTTTAAAGTCTACTGTAGGCCTAACTGTATTACTATCTTACTGTATCCAGCCCTACCATCATGCACAAATATTACAAGCCAAGCAGCTGAAGAAATGTTTGATCTGTTGGTTTGCCTCACAATAGATGATAATGAGTGTGGGAATTATTTTACCAGAAACCAATTATATGTATAACAATTTTACTGTATAATGTAAAAGAATATGATAGAGCAACTATCCACAACATTATTCTTCAGTGAGTTTATTATATTTTGCTATTTGTTCTCACAGTGTAATATGCTGTAGTACAGAAAAGGAAAAAAAAAACATTACAATTGCTCTAATAAAAATGGCAGTTAGCAATCTTGCTCTGCCTCTCGGTGCATGCTTTTTACCCACATAGGCCAATCTACAGAGGTCATTAATTTTTAGGAAGGTCCATAGTCTAATGATTGTAGAATAGCATATACTTTGCTTATAATATGCTATGCATTGACAATTTAATCATAATTAGAGTGATCTGAAGCCTATTGTCAATCCCCTTTAATTTAATCTGACTATATTAGCCTATATAAAACTTATCAGTCTTTCCACACCTTTTTCCCAGATCATGCAGCATGGAAAGCAAAAGCATGCTGAATACTGAAGCCATGGCCTGGACCTCAGATTAAAAGCCTGTACTGTGCATCCAAATGAGTGCTTTGGAGCAGCCTTTAAAACTGGCTGTGACTGAAAACTTTATGATTGGATTAATAATTGTAAAATGCACAAAAATTAAAAGTATGCAAAAAGATCAGTACACTTTCATCAGTACACAAGCTCAACCGTCGAACACAGTCATGGGGAAATTTTTTGTATGTCCAAGTCACCTAACTTGCATGTCTTTGGACTGTGGGAGAAAACTGGAGTACCCGAAGTAAAGCCACGCAGACATTGAGGAGGGGGACTCCACACAGAAAGGACCCAGACTGCTCCCACCTGGGGAGGGAACCCAGTACCTTCTTGCTGTGAGGCAACCTTGCTACCCACCAAGCAGACCGTGCTTTGTTGGTGACCTCTGCGCACTATGTGCCTCAGTATCTGCTGACCCCGCTCTGTCTTTTTACGTGACCTACCACTTCATGGCTGAGTTGCTGTCATTCCCAATCGGTTCCACTTTGTTATAATACAACTGACAGTTGACTCTGGAATATTTAGTAATGAGGAAATTTCATGACTGGACACGGTCATGGACTATCACGGTACCATGCTGGAATTCACTGAGCTCCTGAGAGTGACCCATTCTTTCACAAATGTTTGTAGAAGCAGTCTGCATGCCTAGGTGCTTGATTTTATACACCTGTGGCCATGGAAGTGACTGGAACACCTGAATTCAGAGATTGGGATGGGTGAGTGAATACTTATATAGTAATGTATATAGTGTATGTATTTTTATGGATTTATAATTAGTTATAAATGAGTGGACGTTTTTGACCTGGACAAAACTAATCAACACGAAATAAACACAACAGGAGGGTTAAATCATCCAACTCACTCATCTCTACAAAGTCAGGGTCAGATCCTGTCACCCGACCTGCATATGTTTATGTGACTCAAAAAGCCAAGCAGCTACACTCTGAAATCTGTTCTTCGTAAAAAACTTCTGTCAGCTGCTCTGTGGATACATGAAGCAACAACACGTTCTTCTGGGGAAAAACATGGCAGGTCATTTTTAACCCAGCCGGACGTCTCCCTCCATTTACCCTGTATGTTTGGATATTCTATGGAAATCCAGTTAGGCCACTTGCTATTTCTTGTTTCTCGTGATCTCAAGGTAGGATAACAAAAGTTGGTTTCTTGAGACCACGAATTAGTTCCTCGACTTACTGTTTTATATCGTGATCTCAAGAAAACAACTTTCGTTGTCGTGAGATCACTAAAAAAAAGAAATAACACTTATGACTTCCGTAAAATCCAGTAATCACTGTCGTTTAGGTGTGCCGCGCGCACAGTCTATATACATGATAAATGGTGTATACCGTTCTCCTTTAATATGCAGTCTGTTCACTGTGTCATTTTAATATAATCTGATATTGAGAGATGTATTTTTGGGAGGGTGATGAAATGCTAAATTACAAATTACAACATGACGCAAGATCTATTTCACAGGAGAGCCTAGACGTTACCGTAAAACCCCGTATAGAATCGCAGATCCGTCTTTACGGCAGTGCGCGTGTGTAACAGTAAACACGGTAACCGCTGCTAACACAAGGCAGAGTGTAGCGGCGGTTTGAGGCGTAGCTAACGCTAGTGTGCTAGCTCGCTTACGGAGGTTTCGGCTAACTGTAATGGCTCTTTGCACTTCTGAATACTTCGAAACTGTTGGATCTATTCAGAAGAACATACACGAAAGGTAAGAAGGCTTTTCTGGCTAACAAAGCTGTTTAAGAGGCAAGAACTGCCCGAGAAGCCAGACTTAATGAAAGAATCTACCAAGTGCTAAATCAACTGCCTAAAAGCCGGGGTTTTCGTGCACCGCTTGACGTTGCTTAGCGACGTGCACCGGCCCAGTTAGCTAGCTAACGTTAGTTTGAGAAAGTGATTTTGCTAAGCTGTTAGCTAACTAGCTTCCTATAAAATGTGTAGGCACAGTCCAGGTTTGAAGTGGGCAGAGTTTAAACGCCTGTTTAAACGGGAGAAGGGAGAAAGCAGTAAAAGCCAGCTAGTTTCCTGCTCATGGCGCCGTGGATGGTGTTTACAGGTTCTCTGTGTATCAGCATGCTGGGTGTGACAGCTATAAAATAGTAATACTTATTTCTTTACTTTTTTTAGGGAAAAAAGAAGGCATGAGTTGGAGGAAGAGTTGTTCACCTATTCAAAATCAGAAGAAAGATTGTGAGTGCCTTGTTTTCACTGTGTGTGTGTGTGTGGGGGGGGACCAAATGGCCCCATAGGGACAGAAACATCAGAAAGTTTAGACCGGTGGTGTCCAGTGTCTTATCCAGGAAGGCACAGGGTGGCTGCAGGGTCTCTTTCTAATCACGAAGAACCAACACACTACTGAAAGTCAAGATCTACTGATTAGATCCATTGATTAGATCTACTGATTAGATCCATTGTTTAAAAACAGTTGGACTGAGGTGTAGCTCCTGCTTGTCTGGAAGGAAATCCTGCATCCACACCGGCGTTCTATGGATAACATCAGACACCCCTGGTTTAGATCTTGTGTGGATGTTAAAAATACTGTAGGCTTTATTTAAAGCATACAATTAGATAGATAGATATATAGATAGATAGATAGATAGATAGACTTAATGGGCCATTCATTTGCTTTTATTTGTTCATTTTAGGTGTAGGCAAAGAAGTAATAAGCTGCATTAACAATGGCCAGTGGGAACATTCTCACAAAGATAGGAAAATAAATGTGTTTGTGATCTCTAGTTGATTATACAACAAAAACTAAATAATTTAGTTAAAACATGAAGAAAGCTAAATCCTGAATTAGTGAATGATTCAAGATCAATGTCTGGTAATACTGATTTTTTTTGTATGGTGTACAGTGGTTAATGCACTTTTATAACACTCAAAACCAATGTGTCTCTTTTTTGCTGGCCCATGTGCTCTGTTGTATGAATTGGACTCCACATGGAAACTTTTGATTTAGGGCAATTAGATCAGCTCGTCTCACTCGTGTATGATAGGATGGCTCTTAACACAAGTGCTGGAGACCTGTTTGTTTTTGTGAGTCTCCACTAAATTCATGGATGCAAACAAACAATTTGCGATGGTGTTTAGGCAGTAAATCTGCAAGGGGTTAGAGAATCAACCTTCATGATGAATACAGACCTTTTTTAGTTTTTTTTTTAAGCAAAAAGCATTTTTACTTTTAAGTAGCAATGAAATGTCCAAAGCCATTAGAAGGAATTCGTAGTTCATCTAGAATTAATTTGAGATTTGAGCTCAATATCCCTCTTGCAATGATTGACAGAAGGTATACAATGTCTGTCCGGAAAGTAATGAGAATGAAATTCCCATAGGGTTTATGCACTGGAAATATACTTTAATCTTGGGGGGAAAAGATAAAAAAAAAAAAGGTGAACAGTGACTTGATTATTTTATTGCCTCATGTGAGCTTTCTTTGGGCGAGATGATGTTGCTGTGTGCCATTCAGCACTTTGCCTTTTTGTCTCAGGGATGGTACTTGGACACCCTTTATTCATCTCGTGTGATCACTCTGTTCAGGAAATTGGGTTCTCTTGTTAAACCATTGGGTGATAATAGGGTAACTTTTTCTTAACCTTTCTTCAACATTGCAAGAGTTTCTGATGCTCATTTTCATGCAGAATTTGTTCGTCTACCGTTGCCCCAAAAATTCGCTCTACTGTCTAAAAATTCGGTCATACTGTTTAACTGAGATCCTACCCTAACTAACCATGAACCACCCTACAGATTGCAGGAATTTCATTCTCATTACTTTATGGACAGACCTCATATATTAGGTATGTACTGGCTTAGTGATGCAGGTTGACACCAAATGCAATCCTATATAACAGGATCTTTTAAAGTAAAATCCAGAGTTATTGGCACCCTTGTTAAAGATGGATAGACGACGATTATATTTTTCTCCTTCAGGGCCAGGCTAAAATGCACCAAGATCCGGCACTATCATAAGGAGCTGTGTAAGAGAGAGCAGCAAGCAAAGGCTCGTAACCTTGAGCTTCTGAGAAGTGCCGAGAGCATGCTATTAAAGGCAAACGAATTCTCAGTAGACTACACTGTACTGCATCACTTGAAGGTATTTTTCTTGACATTTTTATATACTTTTGTATTTCTTCATCTTATTCACTATTTTGTGTTTCTCATTTGATTAAGATCAGACACTACCTACAATCTGAAGGGTCATTGCCTGACCCAAGCATTTTCTGATAAAGTCCCTGGAAAAACAAAACAGGTTTTTTTAGTTGTTCAAGTGCAGATGTGCAGTTTTTTAGTTGTTCAAATGCAGATGATCTAGTAAGAGCCCATGGTCCTTAGTAATGTCACTACAGTTTATACAGTACATACTACAGTTTTCATATGCATAGGGTGAAATGTTGACCTAGTAGAAAAAAAATTATAGTATTTGAAGTCTGGTAGTGAAATAATGGTGACCAAGGAGTGTTGACCCGCTCAAGTCTTGTACACGGCAAGTATGGGCAAAAATTCCACTAGAAATACTGAAAAATTAGTATTTTCAATTCCCAAACGATTAAAAAGTATAATTTAAAATAATGATGTGACCCAGTGGTAAACATGCCTCTGTCCCAACTGTGGGTATTGGAGGCATCATTATATTTAACATTTAGAATTAAGTTTGTCATTGAAAACACCATTTATCAATTTGCAAGGGATAGGTGGGCGTGTCTTCGCTATGTACACGTCATTGTCACAAAATTCCATGCAAACTACATACATCTCACAAGAATGGAACATTTTTCCTTTATTATGATCACTTTGTTTTAAATGCTTGATTGTTAATAGGTCATGTGATCATAACTTAAACGTAAACGTCTATATCTAAATGTTCTGCATTTTAAATTTTGTTTTGAGTTTGCAAAACATGATTTTGTAGTCTTTAGTCTTTTTACTACTGAAAAGTTGACTCTTTCACCCCACAGCATGTGATGGAATCTTTTTTTGCTAAATGCTGTTTTTGAGAATGATAAGATTAATAAATAGATGGTGTCTGTGAGGAAAAGATGTGCACTGAGGCCAAATAAAAACAGCATAGAAATGAATTTTACACAGTCCAGTCATACACTGAAGAGCCCAGCATGCAATCTGTTTGCAACATGAGCAATAATATTTCAATTCAATTGATTTCAACCTTATTTCTAAAGCACTTTTAACAATGGACATTGTCTCAAAGCAGCTTTACAAAGACAAGAAATTAGGACGTGGCTTATAGGTTTTGTCCCTAATAAGCAATCCGGTGGCGACTGTGGCAAGGAAAAACTCCCTCAGTGATAAGGGGAAGAAACCTTTAGAGGAACCAGACTCAAGAGGAACCCATCCTTATTTGGGTGACACTGGATAGTGTGGTGACAGATAATCCCTTCTATAACTGAGTGCTATATAGTTAAAAAAAACTGTAACATTAACCAGTAAACTGATTAATAATTTCACAAAGTCTATGCTGTTGGAGATGTATTTCTTATATTCCAGCAGGTTCCAGTATTGCTTATATTCCAGCATCGCTGTCTGATTCGCATTTGCGTTTGTCTTATCCATAAACTCTGTAACACTTTAAGAATCGTAAACACTCCAACAGCGCCATTTATTGCATCAAGGAAAACGAGAAAAAGAAAACAATAGATGTGGCCGATTATCATTTTAACTGAACAGCGCTCGACAGCTTAATAGCAAATTTGCCATTTTGTTTAATTACACCACCCCAAATTAATTGCCCACTATTTTGATGCTAAAGTACCTCTGGAAATCCCATTCTTTAAAAAAAAAGACGGTCTTTTGTTTAATGTATCTAGATTATATGTGGCTTTTTAATTAAAGGGAGCGTTTGATTTCTGAAGGTTGTTTAATGTTATTGATATGATAGTTAAACGCACACATGACTACAGAGCCCTGGTGAAATTTAGCTTGGATTATTTGCTAAATTGAAATAAATTGTTAGTGGAATGGCTTTGTTGTACAGCACTGATGTATACAATCTGTCTTGTCTCCCTCCTTTCTTCTGTGTTGTATTCACCCGCTTTCACACGCATGTGTGCTGTTATTTGTGTGTGCATTCCTTATTTAGGAAGTTATGCAAAAATGTAACAAATTGTGCTTGCTTTCTTTTTGTGGAGCTGCTATTGTCTTAGGCAAATGAAGTGGCAGGCTGGAGGTAATCCCAGTGTCCTCACTGCTGCCATTAGGCTTTTTAATTGAAATTTGGATTAAGACAGTCATTCTGACTAACCACAGGACTGATGAAGAGCCCTGGCAGGCAGTGTTAAGGGCACTCAGAGGGGAATATCCAAACCAAGTGACTACACTTTCAGAGATAAACCTAATTCTCCTCTTTCGCCTTGTTTTTTTTTTCTCTCCAAGTTTATGCTATAAGGCTTTAAGTATGTGTTGAAGTGATGAATAAATATGCTCTGCTGTAATTAATTTATAAAAGACCTTTAGGTCTTGGTGTTAAAGCTTGCTTATATGTAGGTGCTTTTTTTCTAAAGGAGACATTTTTACTCTTATTATTATTATTATTGACTGTATGAGCTAGAATGTCTTGGTTAATTGCTAAATAGATAAAATGTTTTACACAGCAGGAATGTAAAAATCACAAAAGTCTTTTGGAGGAGCGGATGAAGAGGGAACGTGAAAGAGGACACGAAGCGCAAAAGGTAAGAGCTTTCCTAAACCGTTCTTTCTCATTTCAAGTCGGTGGAAGTTTACAGAGCTATCACTGCATTTAATAAGAGATATCACCATTTCCCTTTTTAGTGAAAAGAAAAGAGAGTGGGAGAGAGAGATAATATAAGCTAGCCTATCCATTACTCTGTGGTTCTTTTTCAGTAGGCACTTTTATTTTTACATTTTATGTAGCATGTTGGTTTTCAAAAGCTGCAATTAATTTATGATCAAAAGGTATTTGGGAAGTGCTTGAGGTAATTACGGTGATGTTCTTGGAGCTGAAATGACTCTTTCTTTATTTTATAAAGCAGTATTGTGGCTTTAAATAAAAAATGTTACACATTTTTATGAAGCTCTTGGGGAAAAAGGACTCATAGTGACTACCTTTTATGGTAAGAGCATTGACTGTCTGCTGTTTAGGCTCAGTATTTTGCTACTTATTGCTATAGCAGTAAACCGTTATAATAGCCATCTGTGATTATGACCAATTAAGCTGCGCTTCAGTCTGTAGTCTGGCAAAACCAAAATCGCTGTTATGTAGTTGCTACAGTTTTGTCACCATATCTGTGGTAGCACAGTTGTCTAATCCAGCATGCTGTGCTTGGGCCGCAAATGTAGTTGAATCCTGCGGCTGCTTCTTTCCTTCACTTCAAGCGATTTGAGCGCTTTCAGATGAAATGTGGAAGATGGCTCATAATGACTTGGAGCATGTTGTCTCAAGCAGTCACTTGTGACTGTGTCCCAACCACCCCCCCTCGCCTTAGCCTGGCAATATTACAATGAGCAGAGATGGGAGGAATCACTCCATTATGCATACACGCCACTGCTGGCTGCGCGCATGTCCCCGAGGCAGCAGTATTCATTAGGGGAGCTTACCAGCCTGAAAGCTGGGAAGCCATGATAACGGGATATGATTTTCATATTTAATACTTTCCTTGGAAGAGCAGGCGCGTGCCACAGATTGATAGAAGAATCAATTGCTACTTTAGCAAAACACTTTCTACTTTGCCCTGCAGCTAGCGATGAAATCACTCAGCCAAGAAATTAACTTTTCCTTCCTCTCTCACTCTCCCTTTTTTATACCACTGGATCTGCTAGGCAGGCCTTGCAGTTTACAGTGGATGTTATTAAGCAGCTAACTGTTTGGTATTTAAGACCCTTATCAGAAAAGACACAGAAGTCACGTGTTGTGTTTTTTTTTTTTTTGTGACAGATTTTTCTCCATGGTGCCATAGTACCGTTGCAGGCATGTATCAGAGCATGGTAAAACATTTCTGAAGATTAAAAGTTAAGACGGAGATCTCACTACAGTCTGCTGAAAAGATGATTGGAGAAGAAATCTAACCTTTTCTCAAATTGAATGTCTTAAAATGACCCTTTGAAACACTTTGGTTTTGAGGTTATAGCCAGCATATAACCTGGATTCATTTCTTAATGATTGTTAGGGAAGCAAAGCTTTTAGGTTTGGTTTAGTAAATTTTAAGACAGAAAAAGAAAGGAAAAAAGCTAAATCTTTGTCTGAGAACCACATCCCGTTGACCACATAGTGTATATAGTGTTGTGTATAGTGTATATAGTGTTCTCTCGATGTCCCACAGAATGCTACAGTAGGTAGTGTTCTTGTATGTTTAGGTCTTCGTGACCTACAGACAGTGCCAGAATTATTGGAAGATCCCGTGAAAAAAGCTGAGTACCACATGCAGTACATATCTTAAAAATACGGGTGTAAAGTTTAGATTTATTTTAATGCAGTACTATTTCAAGAATAGAGGTTTTTGTAATGTGAAAATTTAGGCACAATACTGCTTTCAGACTATGTGTATGCAAGTGATGTAATTCCCATCTCACACATTTCTGAGAGATGTTTTCCCAGAGTTCATAAATACAATTTAAGTCATTGATATTTTCTCTCTCTCTCTCCAAATAATTAACAGGAACAAAGCAGGTCTCTTCCTCTCAGCACCAGGCAAACATCGTCTCAACTTGCTGTTACCTTAATGGGCTGGCAACCCCTCAAAGACACTTTGGTGGAGGATAGCATCATGAGCGCAAATTCACTGATAGAGCCAAAACCTAATCACCCTTCATCTGCCTTGCTACAAAGCAGCCCTTTGATAAACGCACCAGTTTCAAAAGCCAGCGCCAACAAATCTTTATCTGATGACATTCTAAACTCCAGTGATTTCCCTGAAAGGCAGCCGGTGTTTGATTCTGATTCATTTGTGAGAGAAGTAGAGGTGTGTGGGTCAGAACAGCTGGTTTCTACTCATGTGACCCCGAAGGCGTCTGGAGTGTGCTCTCATCATGGAAGCATGAGCAGGCCAGAGAGCAGTGTGTCACTGCAGCACCGTCCAAGCCAGAGTGCTTACCCTTATACAACTCGCACAACAGGCTCCTCAGTGTGCAGTAACTCTAGAGAGCAGGCGGAACCAGAGTCAGCAGAGTCACCAGTGTCAGTCAAACCAGGTTAGATTACATTTTGACTTGTTTTGTTGGTATTGGTATTGTTGGTATTGGTATTACATCACACACAGAATAAACACAAGTTTAGACCAAGCATATACACCACAAACTTTAAGGTTTAAGAAAGGCAGGACGTTCCATATCAAGAATCTGGTACAGCAATCCATTCTGTGTCCATATTCAAAAATATAGAGACTGAGGTGGTTGTTACTCAAGTTCAAGCACATTCATTTGCTCCACAATGCTCAACAGATGTAAAAAGGTTGAAAAGAAATTCCTTTCTCTGTTGTGGTGTACGATGAGGTAAAAGAAGTGAATAGGAATTGGAGGTTATTTATTTTAAGAAGTTGAGCAGCTCTTAAGTTTTTACCAGTTGTTTGGTCTCTTGTTGGATGTTGAATGTTGAAATGTTGAGTGTGTATGTGTGCTTTCAGATCAGAGTAAAAGCAGAAGCTGCAGTATTGATGGCTCTGAAGCAGAGGTCACACCTGAGCTTTCACTTAACTCCAGCAGAGATGTTTCAGTTTCACTTGCTGATAGCTTCCATGGGCAGCACAAAACCATCAAGAGTGTCACACCCATTCACCAGAGAGAAAAGTCAAAAACTGGAGAGGAGACTAGAGGACATCTTTTCCAAAAGCCAGAACATAGGTAGTACTTTTATGATATTTCTTAAAAAAGTGCTGCATAACGGTTTGTAATAGTTTGTGTATGCACATGTATCCTACCTACTATACTCGTTTTCTTACCTTTACCCAAATATCTGTTTCTGCAAAAGATCTTGGGGCCTCAAATCATATATTTTACTGCTGTAGAACAGTACAGAGTAGCAGATTGAGAAGCCCACAGGTGAGTTCTTTGAAGAACCAGGCAAAACGCAATGATTGCCTGCAGTTTTTCCTGTTTTATTTCCGTGAGTCTCTATATGTGTGAGTTCACGTTTTTGTGTGTACGCTCCTCTCTATGTCTGTCCATGGGAATTTGGTGAACTAGGGTCATGCTCCATAGGGCTTCACTTATTGCAACTCGGTGGCAGCTTCAGGACATCATGTAGGGAAGGCTTAAACCCTGAATCCAACGTTATTGCCCTAATCCCTGATAATGCTCTAACAGAGCAATTTTCTGCTTGGGAGAGTTGCTCGCAGTAGAGTCGACAATTTCTTGACACTTTCCGAGTGTTCAGAGGAATGGAAGTGTGGGCAGCACTTTAGGAAGAGAGCCCATGAGATGATGTCCACCAGTTTAAATAATGTGATTGTAGAGAATTGCTCCGCACTGTATTTGATTCCAGACTGATACTTGTGTTTTGTGTGTATAAAACAGCTGCTTTTACATTACATTACATTACATTACATTGCATTTAGCTGACGCTTTTATCCAAAGCGACTTACAAGAGTAATTGAGTCATATAGATTTAAGGTACACATAACTAGGGCCACCTATGTTCACCATGGACAATTTTTATTTGACCATAGAATTTAACTGGAAATATTATATTTGATCAATAAATCAGGGATTTTTAATCATAAATATAAATAATCAGATAGTAATCATTCTGAAATACTTCAAAAGATGTTCACTTAGTTTATAAGTTATTGTAGCCCATCAAATGATCCGTGCATGATTTGGCAACCTCCCCTACCATATCCATCAAAGGAAATGGACCACTGCTGATCAGATGTTATTTGGGTAGTGATATTTCTCAGCTCATCAGTCACATTTTCCTTCCAGCACCACACACTACAAAGCCAGTGTCAGATACGGTAGAGGTCTTGTCAGCTATAATCAGCTATAAACTGTATATAGTTGTAACATGCAAGATGAGGTGTACCTAATAATAAAAATAGTTTTTGAATGATTAGCCTTTCCTTGCTGATTCAGTCTGGGCTAAATAAACTGCAGCTATTGGGAAGTTCATATTTGTTGCATAGAGCTGAGTGACTCTAACAGCACAAATAACTAACAGCAGAATGGAAAAAGCCCCACGCTTCAGACATGCCACCCAGAATCATGCCAGCGATTGCTTACCGATATTTAATTTTGTTTCATTCATTTTTTTTTATATACATTTAGGAGCCTGAGTGGATCACACAAATACCATGACATTACATTTCAATTGCTGAAAATTACTGGAAACCCAAGACGCATTCAGGCTGTGCTTTTTTTTTATTGAAAATGTATCACATTGAGGCATCATCATAGATCATTTTGCATATCGTCGTACCCCTACTGACTAGCCCATGTTTTGACGCATTTGAATAAGTGATATACTGCCGTCTTTTACTAAGTGCTACAATTTGCACGTGAATAATGCCTCTCCTTTCCAAGAGCAGTTTCTTTGACATGTCTTTTTTTGTCTTCTGATCATTTTATCTTCTTTCACCTTGTAATAAATCAGTTCTGACCAAGCAACAGCTTCAGATTTTACTAATGTCCAAGTATGAATATGTGGCCTTGTGTAGAGATAAGTAATAGGCTCTTTTCTACCCTGTTTTCTTCTCATTAGCTTAGTGAATGCAAACTATAAGTGTGAATCTGAGCATATCCTGGCCTTTTCAGCAGTCTATATGTCCTCTTTTTCTTTTGCCAATGCTTGCTTTTTAATAGAAGTGTATCCACTAATTGAGTAGATATTGGTTAAAAATTAGATGCACCTTCATTACAGATAAAGAAGATAACTGAAATAAATACAGACTGTAGCACATTAAAACGTAAAGACTGCAGCGCATAAAACATGCACTCTGTCCATTGCAGAAGGAGACAGAGTTAGAAAAACAGATTTTTCTCCCATACTGCGTCTCTCTGAAGTGGGCTTGGCCAGATGGCTTGTGCTCTACATAGCGTCATGGATATAACTCACATGGTTGGCTTACTCAGGATGTTACCAGGAAACAACTGTCAGAGAGGCAGCAGATTGTTTTGGTGACCTCTGAACCAATTATAGACTGTCATAAATTCTTTGTGGGCATCTTATATGGGAAAGGCTCAGGATTTAGGTATGGCTAATAATCCCCAAAGACAGATATAAGATTAACAGTTATTTCTACCACCACCACCACCACCTGTGGTTAACGTGATGAAGATTTGTTGACATTAAAAAAAAAGGCAAAAAGCAAGTGCTAGGATCTGAATTTGTGTACCATGTCATATTTCACTTGGATTGCATGAAAGAAACATTTTCAGATTTCAGCGTATAATAGTCTCATCTTTATTATCTGTGACTGTACATTCTTATTAGACTGTTTCATTAGAACTGCCTGCTGTCATAATTTAGTGAAGTGAAATACAGACACGCATAGATAATGCATCAAGAGTGGTGTGATTTGCTCATCTGGCATTTTGTTTATTCTTTCAGACTGTCAGTGGAGGAATTCTGTTATTTGTTGGACATCATTGAGGAGCGACTCCCTGCTAGAGACACCGAGCCGTACAGTAGCTGTGCAGTCAGTGAACAGAAGCTGAAAGAGATTGCTAGGTACAGTATGCTGCTTTGCTCGAGTCTTCTTCTCTTCATTGCTGTGTCGTGTTTATACCTCCTGTGGAAATTGCATTATCATGTCTTTAAGAGCCCTCACTTTAAATGAAGTGCCATTACTTGGCACCAGCAATATTCCATCAATAAAAATCCTTCCTTAAGAAGGGTTTCAGATCACAGAGAATTGTCATAGTAACTCCCTTCTTGCTGTCGAGTTGAGGGCTGATAATTAGGATGTGTGTCAGCAAACAAATGTGCGCAGCATCTTAAAATGTTCTATTTTCTTATTTTGCGTGCAATGATAATTTACAAGGATGTGAAGGATTATTATAAATAGATTACAGTTAATGTGTGTGCATGGACAAAAACAGAATCAGTACTCATAAAGGTGTGTGTGTGTGTGTGTGTGTGTGTGTGTGTGTGTGTGTGTGTGTGTGTGTGTTTCAGCCTGTGCGTATGTAGGCTCATTATAACTGTGTGTATTCCACAGCTTGTGTAGTCAGCGTGGAGTGCTAAGTGGAGAGGAGCTGAGTGTGTGTGGAGCTGTGGTTCTACAGCAGTTGCCCTGGTTATTATGGAACACACCTCATGGCTGCCTGCTACACAGCGACCTGGTCAACATACACTGGTCCACTGTGGTAGATCCAGCACAGATCAGGTAGTTTACCCCCTGTGACAGGCTGCCGGTGGTAATGTAACTGTTTTAAATAAATATCTTTCTTTGTAGCAGATTTTGACGACTGTTGTTCAGAAAAACCTATTGAACATAAAGGTTGTAATTTATGACCTGCATATTATTTTGCAGATTAAACCATTGAATGAGCATTCATTCCGCTTATATGGTCCACTAAATAACATGAAAAGGAATATTTTACATTATCATCATCTCTACATGTTATTGTACCTCTGTCTCTTTCTGCTTTCTTTTGTGAAATAAATGTGTTGGATGCATTTGTATGCTATATCTTTTGTGTGATAAATTATTACCTTGTATTTCTGTAATTTTATAATAATGGTTTGATTTTAAGTGCTGGCTGGTTATATATATGATAATGAGGTGGGATGTGCTATTATTTTGTGTGTATGTGCGTTCAGGTTGTGTCTGTCTGGCGATAGCGTAGCTCTGTGGGAGCGCTGGTTCGCACACGCCCTTCAGCTACTGCAGCAGGAGGTTCTTTCCCTCAACAGCATTGTGCAGCTCTTCACTCCGCTCCTAGTGCACTACAGTGCCTCCTACGCAGACAAGGTAGTGCTTCTATCCACTCAACCTTAAATAGGTGTAGACTCATGCTCTTTTTGAATGGTGGTGTGTTTTTTGTTATTGACAATAAAGCTCAATACCAGTGTTGCACTAAAATACCACAAGTGTTGAGTACAGATGGAGATTTGCCTGGCATCTCTTAGGCTTTGAAAGATTTATTATTTTTATTATTATTATTATTTCACCTGTAATCTTCTGCACAGCTGATATTATTATGTCCTCCTCTGCTATCCTTAAAACTGAAAGGAAGAAATGCTTGTCTTCTGGACAATTACATTTTTATCACAAATGGCAACTTGAAAGCAATAAAATATCAATATCTCACACGTCTAGAATACATTGGAAATATTATAAAAAATGTATCTAAGAGCTGTAAAGACCATGATGTGACCTTAGTGTTCTTAATTATTAGTCCATAATTGTGGTAATCACTGCATGAGGAAAAAAAATTAAACCCCAGAAACATACCTTTGTCTTACATTATTTTTAACCTTCTCATTTTTTTTAAATATGAGGGATGCTATTTTTACATTAGAATGTTGGGGAGAATTATTAGTCTACTAGTTGTAGTGAATGTCAAGAGAATGTGCAAATACAAGAAAGAGAGAAGAAAGACTAGAGCTCTTGAGTGTGATCCAACAGCTCTCCCATCCTCATGGCCAAGAGTAGCAGAAAGATAAGTACTTTTCCCCGTCTCCTCCTTGTTTGCTCTGAGAAAACATAAAATGCTTTGCATGCATGTCAGGACTAAATAGTCAAATTTTAAATATGCATCTTATTTTGGCAAGTGTTTCATATACAGCTTTGAAAGCTGTAATATAAACCCAGATGTGTGTGTCTGAGTCTGTTCTGGTAATCTGAGAGGAATCTACAGATTGTAGCTAAAATGCTGGAATTACATGAAATATTTGAAGTGCTTGAGTTTTACGATTAATACTTATTAAATGTTAGAAACAGCACACTAGATTTGAAATTTGGGTTTTAAAGAATAAAGAGACAGGCATCTTTAATAGATAAGAGTGATTGGTTTGGAGATATATTCAAAGTCACTATCAACTGTCATGCTACTGCTTTCTTATAACTTGTTCAGTGCATTTCCTGTGAAGAGATGTCATACTGAGATGAAGCAGGCAGGATATCCTCAGCTAATAACGATGCAATTATTTGAACGTGTTATCAGTTACACAGTTGGAGACAATTGTGAATTTGGTATAATAGATAATGGATGTCTCTATTTGTAAGGATTGCTGAAATGAGAATAGGAGTATATTCAGTGCTGTTGGGGTGTGTGTGTGTGTGTGTGGTTGGGATACAGGCCGAAGTGCTGCTGAAGAGGCTTTTGACCCATGCGGCTGAGACTCATCACTCAGTGGAGAGTGAGGACTCCTCATCCTGCAGCTTACCCTCGCTTTTAAATGACAGCGCGGAGATCAAACTGGCCAGACCCTCCAAGAAATCCATCAGCTCCACTGGTATGTGCGGTCAGTGCACGCCCACAGCTACTCACACTTCTGC
Source organism: Hassar affinis (assembly GCA_025674545.1). NCBI lineage: Eukaryota > Metazoa > Chordata > Actinopteri > Siluriformes > Doradidae > Hassar > Hassar affinis. Next base: position 12,771,445 of record JAOVYV010000002.1, on the reverse strand, counting down.
TTGCCATACACTGCTATTTCCTCTTCCACAAGGTTATACTGAAAAGGTAGTTATGCTCAGAACACTTGAATACTGAATACTGTTGCAAATGCACTGGAATTAGAATATATACATACGAGCAGTCAAATTAACACATTAATGAATGTGCTAACGCGTTAAAGAATTAACCGTGAATAAAAAATTAATGCCCCTGAAAATTTTAATGTCTATCTGTCTATCTATCTAGTACTGTGCAAAAGTTTTAGGCAGGTGTGGGAAAAAAAGCTGTAAACGAAGAATGGAAGTGTTAATAGTTTTTTTTCGGAGGTATGGCTTTTTGCCTGAACCCTTCCATGAAGACCACTTTTGGCCAGACTTCTCCATCTTCCGATTTTGAAGGGCAATAAGCTTGATGTGTTTGTCATCTGCATTAAGATTCCTTGGCCAACCACTGCCCTTGCTGATGCAGTGATGTGTCTTGTTGCTGTGCTCAGTCTTGCCATGGTGTATGTCCTGTGCCATGAAACTGTCTTTTGCTGGTATACAGGGGTCATCATGGCACTCTGACTGGTCTACTGGCAGCTACACATCCCCATACACAGCAAGTTGTGATGCACTGTGCTTTCTGAAACCTTTCTGTCATAACCAGAATTAATTTTTCAGCAATTTGTGCTATAGTAGCTCTTCTATGATGGGTCCAAATGGCCTAGCCTTCACTCCCCACTTGTATTGAAGGGTGCTTGGGTGCCTATGACCCTGTCACACATTCACCAGTTGTCCTTTCTTAGACAACTTATGGTAGGTATTAACCACTGCATGCCAGGAACACCCCACAAGACCTGGCATTTTAGAGATGCTCTGACCCAGCCGTCTAGCCCTTATCAAAGCCTCTCAGATCCTTATACTTGCCTATTTTTCCTGCTTCCTGCACATCAACTTTGAGAACTAACTGTTAACTTGCTGCCTAATATATCCTTACCCCTTTACAGGTGACATTGTAACGAGATAATCAGTGTTGTTTACACTGCCTGTCTGCTCATTATCAACTAATGAACATGAATGAAAACAGCATTTAAATGTATATAGCCTGCTTTGATTTTGCATAGAATATGAAACATTTTTACAAACAAAAAAAGTTTAATTAATTGCATTAATATTAGTAAAGTTAAAAAGCTTCCTGCTTAACACAGAAATTGAGTGAGCTGATTATGGCACTTGATGCCCACACAGGTCAATGAAGGAATCGGCAGGTTTTTCAGAGGCTGACAAGGTCACGCTTGTAAGCGTTAACTTGCAATACATTGTACTGGGAAGTGTCAATATTGTGACTCCATTTTGCTTGAAGACTGGAAGAAGAGCAGGGTGCTAGGGCATTCTCATGGGAAAACACTGTCAGAATTCCATTTCTTTACCCTGATAGTGCCTAGTGGACCTTCAGTTCCCCATTTAAACCCATCCCGTTCCCTGTCCCCATCAGTCCTTCTGTTCAAATACACAAAGACTGCACAACACCCCTCTTGTCCTTTCTCTCCATCTCTTCTCCCTTGCCCGCTCTCTCACTCTTACCATGTTTTTTTTCTCTCTCATTTCTTTCTTATAGGAGAACATGATGAAGAGGACAGTACCAACCAAAGCCCTGTGGAAAGTATTCCTATTAGAGGTAAAATGTCACTGTAAATAATGCTACCCAATTGGAAGTTCTTTCTCTTGGTCAGTGCCCCCACCACCACCAAAAATAGACAGTTGTGGGAAGGAGATCGAGGTGAAAGTTGCAGCTGAAGAGCAGAACAGATCCTCTAATTATCACAAGAGAACACAAGTTCATCTCCCCCTTCTTCTGTGATTGGTGCACATGAAACTGAGATTCTTGGGCAGTATAATGTAGCTATTTAATTGTCCTCTGGCTGGCTGGGGGGTGCCATACAAGATCTGGCATTGGTTCTCATTATCTTCTACAGCTAGAGGCAGACTTGAAAAGATAGGATGTGAAGGCATGTCTTTAAGAGTTCAGAGTAGCAAGCCCCCAGCACCAGGCTCAGAAATGTAAAACTGTCCATTATTCCACTTGGCTATCTGATTTCATACTGTGCCTTTCATCTGCTGGCTTCCCTAAAGAAAGAAGTCCAGCATCTTACTGCCACTAATCAAAGGCGCGGCAATACAAAAAAATCCCACCTCTCTTATCCCTGCCCATGTTAGATATATTTCCAGGCAGATGCTGGGATCTTTCTTTTGCAGTCATCACAGTAAACACCAAAATGATTTAAATAAATCCTTTTTAATGTGTGTTTATTTCTATATGTGCACATTGATGTTTTTGTAGGCTTTGCACTACACATAAAAGCAACCTTTAGTTTTAGTACATATCTTTCTTGGTCAGTAAAATATGGGGGAAAGGCACTGTTCAACTGTTCAATTCTAGTTGTATATATCATTGTAATTCTGTTATCATCATCATCATCATCATCATCATCATCATTACCCATCACTTTATTTCTGCCTTACAACATCTCACAATGTTTGTATGGCTCAGATATATTATCATGCAACAACCCTGATTAATTCAGATGTTGACTGGAAAAAAAAAACTTGACATTCATCACTTTGGTTTAAAAGGTAGTGTAGCTAATTTGGAAGTTACAGTGTGCTAACTTTCAGAAGATGTCAGTAGTTAAGATATGGTGCTGTGTTTTTTAAGTTTGAAAAGTAAAACATGAACTCAGTAATTTAACTCACCGTTGGTGACTGTGTGTAAACGGCTGCATTATATAATTCCTCTATTGTAAAATCTAATTAAAAGAATACCAAGGTAAAGCAGTACTGCCTTTATAATTACTCATTCAAAGGTTACGGAGCCTAAAGCACGATTCGACTGAATCGAGGTCTGCCAGATAAGTGATGATACAAAAGGATGGTGCGCTTGTTGTTGCATGGCGACAGCCAGCTGTCAGCGTGTCTGAACTAAATCAATAGTTTAGTGTTCGTCTTCTGTCCTTCCACCTCCACTCTTTCTTCATCAGAGCTCTCAAAGGCTGCTGTTGGTTCATCAAACATGGTCTCTGTAAAGTTGGAAGCATGGGTCTTGGGCAAATATTTGATCAGCCTGTTTTGTTGTGTGTGGTTTTTTTTCTTTTTTTTTTTTTTGTAGAGACAAAAGCATATCAGCTGCTTAAACAATCGGTCACACAAGAGAACCAGTGGCAGAACGCACAGAAGGAGGTGAAGGAGGTTGGTTCTGACTTGGAGCAATCAGGTAACTGATCTAGCAATGCTCTTTCGGAAGACCACAGGGATTATTTGCACAATCCTGTCAAAAGCAGTGATTTCCACACATTGGTGTTCCCCAGGTGCTGATACTTAAAATGATACATTTATAAAAACTACCAGGTCCACCATCCAGCCCTAAAAGTATATTTCAGATCTGTGCGAAACATTGCTAAGAATATCTGTATTGATACGTGATATCATATTGTGATCACAATAGGATTTTCTGTAATCTTTTTGTTAGACATTTTCCTGCTTTTTTTAAAATTAATACATACTGATTGAAAACAGCTGACATTATGTTAAAATAAATCTTTAACATTGTAAATTATATTATACATTTATCATTTTAAAATCAGTCTACATTTTTGGATTTTTAAGATATTTCTTCCTTTTCAAAAAGGAAAATTATTTTATTTAAGACAAAAATTCTAGTGAAGGTAGTAAAGTTTTCTAGAATCATATGGTACTTTTGTCATGTCACCCAAATATTTTGTGCTACGATTACCTTATTTTCCATAGTATATATTGTTTGCTTGTAACACACATGATTTTCCTTTTTCATTCTAAGGTTTATCAGATAATGAAAAAACCAGGAGTAGCAAGAGGCTCATTCAGGACATGCGGTAAGAAACTGTATGGGTGATGAGCTGTAATTTACATGTGTTTTTATAAATAGAGCAACTTTGCTGAATTTTCATCAGTCAAACTGAACACTTTTTTATACCATGCATCCTCACACAGCAAGAAGTATATTTGATTGCCTTTCCAAATCAGAGCTTTAAATCACAGAGAAGCTTGAGTGTAGAATATTTTAACTTGCACATCAATAAATCTACGTACAATCAGCTATGAAATGCAGAGGAGCAGGCTCTCCGTGCTGATGTGCCTCTTCACTGTGGATGTATTAGGGCAGGTAATGGGTGGGCAAACATTATGAGGAGTAATCGTCTTTGATTTCACGTGATTACCAAGCGCCGTCCTGACACAAGGGCCAGGAGTCTGTTGGCCCAGGCTCTCCGTCTGTACTGCCTTTTTTTGTTTAGGTTTTTTTTTTTTTATCTGGTACACTCCTTCTCTCTCTCTCTCTCTCGCTCTCTCTCGCTCTCTCTCTCTCTTTCTCTCTTTATTTTCCTGGCTAGTATGCACTATTAGCCAAGGGAAGGGCATAATGACCACACTCGATCACAGCTCTCTGATGGATGCCATGGCCTGCCCAATGAATGCTTGCATTAATAAACATGAGCCATCTCCAGGGCGAGATGCTTTCAGATCATAACCCACCCTCTCCCCACCCCACATACCCCCTGCACCCCCCCACAGCTCCAAGTTATAGAGCACACCCCAGAATCTGTTGGGCAAGACACAGAGGGAACCTTAGGATGTCTGTTTCAGTGATGAGGTTACAGTGTTTTTGTTTGCCTGGTCTGCTTGTAAATCTATACAATATGAAGTTGCACTTTAAAGACAGCATTGTGTAGTTTTCCAGTGAACGCTTTCATATTTTTTTCCCTGTTTAAGAATGCCTCTTACCATAGCAATTTCTTGCGCTTTATTGCTTCCACAAGTGCCCTACACTTGAACACTACAAAACATGTGCTCATCTCTCTCTTTCTCTCTCTCTCTCTCTCTCGCTCTCTCTCTATATTTCTCTCTCTCTCTCTCTCTGTCACACACACACACTTATTGCTATTATTTTGTTACTGAGATGATGAGCAACATCAAAAGACATGCTGGCTGGGCCCAAAGTTGGAAAAAAAATTATGCCTGCCTCTCTGTTGTCTTAGCCATAATTACGATGTGGCAGTTAAGCCAATGCTACAGCTGAGGGATTGGAGTTTAAAGCAGGGCTTTGGTGCAAAAAATGCATTTATGGGCCTTTGTGCTGCTCCTCATTATGTGTGGGGCTGATTCATTAAGTAATTGGTTTGCAGTTGTTTACATGAGTATTAAGGCCCCCTATTCAGTAGCCTTTGAGAGATACATTGTGCAAATGTTGCATGTTATGAATGCCCAATGGGAGGCGGGGGGCCAGGCCTATTGGCCAAACACTGCACTCAGCTGAAAGGAGCAGAGAAAAGCGTTGAGCGCTTCTTTGCATAGCAATGACTTTCCCTTAATAAGCTTTCCAGATTAAATGCATGCAGTCCATACAAGATGCAAGAGATACTCTTAACACATTTATATCTGCTCATTTCACTATTATGCCACTGGAGAGAATTGGGGTCTTTCTTATTTTACTCTTTCTCTCTCTCTCTCTCTCTCTCTCTCTCTCCCCCTCTCTCTCCCTCTCTCCCTCTCCCTCACTTGCCGTAAGATACTTTCATACACATGCACAGTCCTGTATTAATATTAATGACATGGAAAGCAAACAGATCAGCTACAGTTTATTAAAGATGAGCCGTTCTAAATCTTTTGCTGGCATTGTGGTGTGTAAATCGGCAGTGCTTTGTGCTTCAGTAGGGATGAAATACATGATGCGGGATGGTAAAGCAGCCACACTCCATGTAAAGACCACTTGTTCCCTTCCTTTATATAGGGGTGCATGCCATCGTTTCATCCTCTCTTTCTGCTATTGTGTCCTCTTCTACTGTAGGCATGTGCTATGAGTGAGTGCCACATCACGGATTATTTAGATATGATATTATTTAGTAGCAACCTCAGCATTAATGAGTAATGGTGAATGCAGAGGGAGGTTATTTCTTGAAGTTTCCTAAATGTTAATTTGCCATGCGAACAGCATGAGACACGCGTGCTTGTTCGATAATACATTGTCTGTTGGCAGTGAAACCGGAGGTAATTCCTACATACACAAACACTCACAATAGTCTGCCTGGCCTGTCAGCTAGGCACTTGTGAAGTGGTGTGTGTGTGTGTGTGTGTGCGCGAGTGTGTGTGTGTGTGTGTGTGCGCGAGTGTGTGTGTGTGTGTGTGTGCGCGAGTGTGTGTGTGCGCGTGCGCGAGTAAGTGAGTGAGTGAGTGTGTATGTGTGAAAGAGCAAAGGAGAGAAAGCTGTCTGTTGAGCAGCATTTAGCTCTAGCAGCCACTGGGGGTCACTCTACTTTTTTGTAACTCAGAACAAGCCAGTCAACATTATTCAAATCCATGCCACTGCATTATTCCACATCTTTTTTTTATGTTGTTTTAAAATATGTTTACTTATTATTAATGTCCTAACACACTGCTTTCATGCTTCTCCTATACATTATTTTCGTAGTCATAACTACATAATATTTTGCTGCCTTATTAAAGATTTCAGCACATTTATGACCTGAGGGGATTCTGTATTTACACTAGCAAAAGGCTTTGTAGCCCCAGCGAGTTTCCTCCTCAGTATGCTCATGGCAAAAAATAAAAACAAAAGCAAAAACGGTCCTGCAGTTATTGTGCTCAGCCAATAGAGAGCAGTCTTATTTAGGCTTACTGCATAAACGTGTCAGTTCCAGAGAGCGGCCTGTAGAGGTCGCTCCTGCTGCTCTTCACTGAGTCATTACCTCATTGTGACACTCCCCTTTCCCCCACCCACCCCCTCCGGCCACAGTGTTGTGCAGTGCAGAGGTCTAATCAATCCTAAATCAGCCGTGCTACAGGTCACTGCTGCGATGAGTGTAGGAGGAGGTGAGAATGGCGGCACTGCCTCATTTTTTGCACCCTTACACAAACATTGTTTCAGAGTGCATGTGTCATTAGCATTTCTGTGTGGGTGGTACTTAAAAACAGGTAAATAAACTGAATTTTCCTTAACCACATGGGAATAATTGCAATACATAATAGATGTCAGTTTGGAATGATTCTTGACATATAATACTTTACAAATTCTTCATTTTTTTTTCTTCATTTTTTTTCTTTCTTCCATCATTATTTCTTTTCTACATGCAAGTCTTGCATCATGCATTTTGCTTAATCTCTTAGGAGAGATATTCTCAAGTGACATGAATGATAAACACAGTAGTTCAGAGACTTTGACAGCATGTGTTTCTTTTCAAAAACAATTTCAAAGCAGAGAAACAGTCTCATTTCCCAGACCCTTTTATTATGTTTAATCACACAACTATAATGATGTGAGATCACTGTTATTATGAAAATGACTGCCCAGATGCCAAGTATGGAACAGCAGCAGTCTGTTTACCTGTAGCACAGTGAACACAGGGTGTCTTTCCGCCTTTTTATTCTCGGTTCAAATTCATAACAGCAACCCACACATATATTATGTCCCATATATTAATGTATCAAATGCTTGCATGGAAATGAACTAGGGCACTGTATCCAACATTGCAAATATCTCCTAATGCCCAAAACAATGTGCAACGGAGGATAATAAAAAACACAAGCACAGCAGTGGAGGTAAAAAAAGAAAAAAAAAGTGATTTCCGTCAAAGTGGTAATTTGCATCATTTTACACATTACATTCACCTCCGTGTATGAGACACAGCCAAACAGTTGCCGGACCAGTCTTACATATTCAGATCCATTGCCTCAATTAAGTGAACCTCAGCACAAGATGAACTGGCATAAATGTTTATGGAAATGGAATATTAGATTGGAGGGGTCAGTGGCATCCGCAGCTCTCTATGGTAATCATGTCTTGAAATCAGACCCGTCCCTGTCTGAAGAGGAGCATTTGATGGAGCTTTCCCATGGCATGCGAGTCGTATAGAAGAATAGCCCAATTGAACACACTGAAAAATATATTTATTATTGTGCTTGTTCTAGTTATAGACAAAATAAATAATGCTGTTGATGATATAACAGTTAAAATACTGTGAGATATTTTTCAGTCTGCTTGCAACATTTCTTTCTCTTTATTTTGTCTGTTCCTCACCGTTACTAAAGAAAGAGTGAGAGAATATATTCCATATAGTTTTGCATACAGAAATTGTATTCGTGATATTTCATTTATCAAACACACAGCATTTTTTTTTTTCAGGGCCATAAAAGACATTTCCACATTTCTAGTTTTGTATTTTCTGTGTGACATTCAGTCTAAAGCATCGCTATTATGTGATTACATGATTAATGAGAACATTTCAATTTATCATAGTTCTCATCAAGGCTATATCAAACATCTGCATTAAAAATATATACATTTCATTTTTTTGTTTGCTTCTTCTATTGAGTTTAGTAAATTGTAAAAGCAGGATATATTCACAGTTAGGCTAGTCAACCATCTCACTTCATCTTTCAGAACATTTCTAACAGAGCTACATCATGCTTTATTTGCGAAATAAGTACATTACTGCAACTAGTCGAAGACATTAAAGTGCATGCTTTGTACATACCTTTAATTTAATGCTGGATGATTTCATAAAACACCATTTAGTAAGCTGGATTTCATTATTCTGGTAATATATCCCACATACTATAAACTGTGTTTGAATATACACATTTAAACAAAAAGACCACTTTATTTTAGCAGTGGCAAGAATGAGTGCAGATAATTAAGGTTGTTTGAGCAGTATGACTGAAATGTGAATGTGGATGGATGCAAATCATTCCTCTATTGACCTAGATCGTTCAGGGAATAACCCAGTATTTCTTTTGTTTTTCTTCTCTTATGACGCAAAAAGAGAAAGAAGCAGAGTAAACAATATGGGTATATGATAACGCTGAGGACACTGAGAAAGATGAAGACGAAGATGACATTGTTAGGACCTGAATAGACCCTGTGCTGATGGAAATTGAAGAGGAAGCCTGTATGAAAAGTAGCTCAGGCTCTTGCATATGCATTGCTACAGATCAAAGGCTTGCCAGGGGTCACTCATTTACATAGAGATATCACTGATGCTATGGGAACCCAGCAACCCTCTGCTCAAAACACTTATGAATAAAGAGGGCCTTGACTGGGTCCTTCAGCACAATTAGAAAAGGAGTCAAGGAAGTTTATTTGGCCACTCGGCTCATTTGCAAACAGCCTTAGCAGGAAAATGGCAGCGCTGTGGATTTGGTCAGGTTTCTTTTTTCTTTTTTTTTTTTGTTTAATTTTTAAAAATAAATTTTTTATTGGCCTTTTTTAAATTTATGGGTCCATTTTTGTGAAAAACATTACTGCAACACTAAAACATTTATCTCCTTTTCACCTTAACACCTGCTGAAGGTGGCAAGGGGAGTCGTTAAGAAATACCTGCTTTTACCAGCCTTTCCTTTTATTTCTTGGATCCGGTATAAAATAAAATAAAGTCCTGTAATGACTTTAAAAGTACTGGGGACCTTGTGATGTCTTGCTTGGGAGGACTGAGAGACAGATTCATCTGTTTCACTACAGGAAGGATTTGCAGTAGTTTATGGTGGTCATAATAAACTGAATATTAAACGATAATTTGATTATTTGATTAGGTAGATTCAAGTGGGTTGTGACTGAGAGTTTTGAGGAGCTCATCCTTACATAACACCTGTCTGTTTTGCACATATCACACATGTGGCCTTTGTGACTTGGTGCATAGGTGTGTATAATTGCATACGCAGTACAGTGTTTAAATAAATAAAGCTTTTAAATATGCTAACATACCTCATTTTATAACCATTGCAGTGAAAAGACTATAGGCATAAAGTGCTGTCAGTACATCGGGCTAACAGCCCCAAGGCAAAATAGTAATTGTGTCAGCTGGACACTTGAGCGTGTGTAAACATTACCATCAGTCTTGATTGCTATGCTATGTGCCTGACCACAACAGGCTAAAGATTTCTGTTGTTGAAATGTGACTTGCTTTTAGGAGCATGATGGAAAACCGGTACAGGATTCTGTTCTCTGGATGGTTGTTTGCCCTGACATGATTTAAATTGCTCTCTAGGACAGTTTGGGGGGAAAAAAATCTGATTCTAGACTCCCTTCTTTTTATTAACTTTTATTTTTCTTTACAGGAAAGATTCAAAGAAGAAAACCCAGGCTTTCTCTGCCATTCAGTCAAAAGGTAAGACTGAAATGTAGCAGTTACCAGTGGAACTGAAAGTCTAACTGACACTGCATTGTGCAGTTACTGCAGCAAAGCCATACTTGTTCTTGCAGATGACCATTTTAAGTTTTGTTAAAAAAAAAGTTTTTAAACCACAGCACTGTTGAATTTTCCATAACCACATGGCTCTCACATTAGTCAGTTATATTAATACATGTTACTCTTGTAACAGCTTATGCACTAGGACTTCATTGGCAATCAAGCCACATAATCACAGCCTACTAATAAACAAATAACACCTGTGTTATTAAATCATCAAATTGGAAACTGTTTAACAAAGATTATGTAACATTTATGGAAGGAGTCTCCGGTGTCAGTGTTTTGTAACACTGGTTATAAAGCCACAGAGGTTTTCTTATTAGTCAGGTACAAATTAGAAATAAGAGAGACTGGTCAAGGAACTGTTGTTTATAGCTGCTATAACACAACTATAACATTAAATGTAATTATATGGTGTAAGTTAATAAAAAAAAAAAATTAATCATGGCAGATTGCTGCCATACCAAAGGAACAAAGCACTGTAGGATTTGCTATTGGAAAATAATGCATTTTTCTTCCTGCTGGGCTGCAACACCTTGCTGTTGATTTACTTTCTTATAACACCATACTAACACATAATAACATTTATCATATAGCAGCTATCTGTGCATATGCACCGAGTATTAAGACTTTCTATATTTTCTTCAGAAGCCCAAAGGGGATATCCAGAGAACAGTCAATAAGCATATAATAGAAATTTACACTTTTTTTATTTACATTTTTATTGCAATGTTAGTTATAACAGCGGTTACTTGGCTGACCCAGATTCTGTATCACAGTCACTAGTACATTAGATATAAGATTATTTTATCATACATTATATTTCCTTTATACATACTAATTCTTATTTAAAAGAGACACAATGGTGATGCTAATTAACAGAAGATTAATATTATTCCTGCATGTGCATGCATGAATATTTTGAAATTGCAAATGCTAAAATGGTTACATATTCATTTTGTTCAAATATTTTTTTGTTCTCAGCTTTTTGGGGAGATTCAGATGACACCAACTCGGACATTGAAATGGCTTTGCGTCCTTGCTCCCACAACTCAAATAACAGTGACTTTGATGACTTTTATGATTAGGCTTCATTTGTACCAAGAGACCATCTCATTTGTTTTTCTCCTGACATTATGCTGTAACTGCCCTTTTTGCTAAATAAAAACAAGCCTTTTTACTGAGGAACATTAACAGTTCATGAAAACAAGGAAGTGGGGACCCTCGTTGTTGTGGGCAAAGAATGTGGAGAGTGTTCAAAACAGGCTGGTGTTAACCCTGCTTGAGTCTCTTTAACCGAACAACACTTGGGCCTGGTTAAAATAGATTAAACTTGGTTTTTAAAGTGATTCCTTTGCTCTGTGGTGAATATTATGCATTTCAGATTTCCACACATTGCAAGCATCGCAGCACATATTAGCAGCAGAGCTGGAGTGGAATGTTGTGAGTCAACTCCTGTGAAAAGCTGGTACACAATGGCCTCTCTGGATGCTGCTGAAATACCTTTGAACTCCCTCAAGTACCTATGGCCCATTTAGAAGGACAAAATGTGCTGCACTTATCTGAATATAGAAACAAATGCTCTCTATATTTGCACTGCCACAGGAACAAAATCAGATGGCTTAATGTGATGTGGTATTCCTGTCTGCACTGCTTACTTTGCCTTGAACTAAATATGAACATACATATGTTGTGAAAGGTTTACAAACTCAGTACTTAATCTATTCATGGTCCTCTGTTCAAGGTTGAAAACTAGCCTTGAAGAAATGATGTTAAAAAGAAGACAAATGGAGAATTTGTATTTTTATAATTTTTTATTTTTATTTATTTTTTTTGCCATTTATCGTATTTTATTTATGTAGGCTATTAAACTGTGATGCAAATGGTTATGCTGAGATATTTGCTAAATTATTGGTTGTTTACTGAGCTTTCTT
>JAOVYV010000002.1:12728589-12750319 GCA_025674545.1 Hassar affinis | reverse complement strand
TGGTGCAATGTGCAATTAATGAAGATTGGCCACCAGGCTGGTCCAATTTAGCCATGAAACCTCCCACACTAAAATGTATATTAAAAATAACAGGTGTTTCAGTTTCATTGTCTAACCCCTGTAGCATTGCGTGGACTGACACTGGGGTCAGTTTTCTGGGACATCCACTGCTGGGAAGATTTGCTTAACTGTCTTGAATGTTTCCCAATTGTGAATAATATTTCTCACTGTAGAATGATGGACCTCCTTGGCATTGTGTTAACATACATCTGAATGCTCCAGACCAGCAAACTGCCAAAACTTCTGTTTTTATAGAGGTGGTCACACTTGCTGATGATCAATTAATCAAGAGCATTTGATTAGCAGCAACTGGATGCTATTTACCATCTTAATTTCTATGGAAGCAATAAAGGTGTACTTAGTTTTTTATACATGACTCCATATTGGCTTCCCGTTTTGTTAAATGAATAATGACTGTTGTTCATCTGATGTAGTATTTACCTAATTTTAAGACCTTCTAGGGCCCAGTTGTATTATGTCCTGATACATAAAACCATAGAATTCAAAGAGGGTGTACTCTGTTTTATAGATAGATAGACAGATTCAACATTCAAAGACTGTTCACTGTTTTTCTATTAAGTACAAGGCTACAGTATTGGTTCTGAATTTGTCCATAAAATCCATAAAAATCCATAAAAAATTACAAATTATTTACAAATAAAGTAAACAAATAAAATTTGTAATTGCATTAATATTCAAGCCTATTGCTGAGAAGCCACTAAATTAGTTCTGATGTAACCAGTTGCCAACAGAAGTCACATAATTAGTTGAATAAAGGCCATCTGTGTGCAGTGTGTCACATGACCTCAATATTAATGCAACTGTTTCTGGAAAAAAATAAATAAGTTGTTATGGCAGGATGCAGTGTTGTTAACTTTCCAATTTTATATATACCAGTGCATCTCAAAAAAATAATTTGAAAAAGGTAAACTGTCATATGTTATACTACATTACATATAAAGTGACATACAGTATTTCTAGCCTTTTTGTGTTGATTTTGATCATTATGCCTTACAGCTCATGAAAATCAGAAATCCAGTAGCTCAAACAGTATACAACCCCAACTCCAATGAAGCTGGGCCATTGGGTAAAACATAAATACAAACAGAATATGATGATTTGCAAATACTTTTCGACCCATATTTAATTGAATACACTACAAAGACAAGATATTTAATGTTCAAACAGATAAACTTTAGTTTTTTTTTGCCTGCAACACATTCCAGAACAGTTAGGACAGGGGCTACAAAAGACTGTGAATGTTGAGGAATGCTCAACAAACACCTGTTTGGAACATTCCACAGGTGAGAGTCATGATTGGGTATAAAAGGAGCTTCCCCGAAAGGCTCAGTTGTTCACAAGCAAGGATGGGGTGAGGTTCACCACTTTGTAAACAACTGCATGAGCAAATAGTCCAACAGTTTAAAAACAACTTAAAGTTTTTAACTTAAAATTCCAAATGTGCAATTGCAAGGAATGTAGGGATTTCATCATCTACAGTCCATAATATCATCAAATGATTCAGAGAATCTGGAGAAATCTCTGCAAGTAAGCGGCAAGGCCAAAAACCAACATTGAATGCCTGTGACCTTCAATCCCTCAGGCGGCACTGCATTAAAAACCGACATCATTCTGTAACAGATATTACCACCTGAGCTCAGGAACACAACCATTGTCAGTGAACACAGTTTGTCGCTCCATCTACAAATGCAAGTTAAAATTCTATGATGCAAAGTGAAAGCCATATATCAACAACACCCAGAAATGCCATCGGCTTCTCTGGGCCCAAGCTCATCTGAGATGGACTGACACAAAGTGGAAAAGTGTCCTGTGGTCTGATGAGTCCACATTTCAAATTGTTTTTGGAAATCATCGACATTGTGTCCTCCAGACCAAAGAGGAAAAAGACTTTCTGGATTGTTATCAGCCAAAGTTCAAAAGCCAGCATCTCTGATGGTATGGGGGTGTGTTAGTGCCCATGGCATCGGTAACTTGCACATCTGTGAAGGAACCTTTAATGCTGAAAGGTAAATACAGGTTTTGGAGCAACATATGCTGCCATCCAGGCAATGTCTTTTTCAGGGACGTCCCTGCTTATTTCAGCAAGACAATGCCAAGCCACATTCTGCACATGTTTCAACAGCTTAGCTTTATAGTAAAAGAGTGTGGGTACTAGACTGGCCTGCCTACAGTCCAGACCTGTCTCCCATTGAAATGTGTGGCACATTATGAAGTGCAAAATATGACAACGGAGACCCTGGACTGTTGAGCAACTGAAGTTGTACATCAAGCAAGAATGGGAAAGAATTCCACCCACAAAGCTTCAACAATTAGTGCCCTCAGTTCCCAAACTCTTATTGAGTGTTGTTAAAAGGAAAGGTGATGTGACACAGCGGTAAACACGCCCCTGTCCCAACTCTTTTGGAATGTGTTGCAGGCATCAAATTCAAAATGAGTGACTATTTGCCAAAAACAATAAAGTTTCTCTGTTTGAACATACAATTGTAGTGTATTCAATTGAATATGGGTTGAAAAGGATTTGCAATTCATCCTATTCTGTTTTTATTTATGTTTTACACAATGTCCCAACTTCATTGGAATTTGGGTTGTACGTGTGTGTGTGTATACATGATTATGCTATGATTGGCAAAAACCTAATCACTTCTCAGGCACCTGAGATCATCATTCACACAGTGAAGCATTGCGGCAGATGCTTTTCATCAGCGGGGACTGAGAAACTGGTCATGGTTGAGGGTTATATGGGTAGAATTAAATACAGGGCAATCCTAGAAGAAAAGAATCCTGTTGCAATGTGCAAAAGGCTTTGGACTGAGTTTCACCTTCTGACTCTCATACAACCAAAATTGTTTTTTTCTGTTTACTAACTAATTCATTGATTAAAATTGTTCAAAATATTGAGCTTAAAATATGAACCTCCATCCATTAACTTAACAACTTATTCCTATTCAGGGTCACAGGAGAGCTGATGCTTGGAAGGCAGCTGTTTGTTTTGATACTTTCAAGTCCGCTGTTGTAGCAGTCACTTTTTCCAGCATTACTGAATGGACCTACTGATTTATCTTGGGTAAGATTTTTTACATTTAGCTCTAAAGGTGTTATATCAGAAATGTACTACATCACTATGTCTTTTTTTAATGCTGATATTTCCAGGAGTATGACAAAGTGGGAGGCAGAGTTTGGTGAGGAATTTGACGAGGACTGGTGGGCAGGAGCTTTAGATAGAATCAGTTCATCCTTCTCTTGTGTTTGCCTCAGCTTAATGCAACTTAACTGGTTCATAGAGGTTATTTGTGCAATGCTGAACGAGTCTCCTGGAGTATTAGTTCAGCCTGTCCAAGTTGCAGTTCAGATTTTTTTCATATGCATTGATCATGAAAAACATTGGAAAAATCCTGGGTGTAGGTGTTTTTAAAACCTGTCAGTAGCTTTTAATAATCCATGCCTTGTCCTTTGATTGCTGTTTTTGGGGTAGCTGTTGTCTTCTCCACTTATAGAACCTAGTAACTAGATGCTATTGCTTTTGCTCTGCTTTAACTAACAAAGGCTGAAAGACCTGAAAAATTCAAATTTGTCCTGAGAAGATCAGCCAATAAGTTTTATAGTTTTATTTATCCTTAATCTGTCAAAATAACTACCTGAGTAGAGGCTTGAGAAGTGTTTTTTTTTCTCATATATGTTTATTTTATTCAGGGATTTGGTTGGTTGGGTGAGGGGAACGAATTGTTTATTTGGTTGTTTCTAGGTAAAAATGTGACAATCTTTTCAGTTTCGTGTGCTCTTTTATATAAATTGTTTGGTATATAATCAATAAAAATGATTAATTACCCTAATAAACATTATGATGCACATTAGACCAAAGTTCATTCTAGCTAGCTAGCTAGTAACATTATAAAATGTGATTTATGAATCACAATATGGAATTTCATTAAATACTTGCATTCTGTTGCTAATTGCATCCAAATATATTGTGTCATTTTAAGGTACTGTTTCCAAGGTTATATATTATAGTATAGCTATGTATATCTGATGGTATCTGATGGTAATTTCTTGGAAACACTTTCATTCCTTAGCCTAGTAAAAAGACGCAAAACATTATTCATTTTAAATAAGATACTACATTTGTTCATGATTTGCCCTTGAAGTTACTAAGGACTATTATGTTTGGAAGAAGAATTTTTTCACTATATTACCAAAATCTTATAAACCCAGGCATCAATTATTATTTGACAGTATTTATTTCTTTTACATGTGATTATACTTCTATCTTTTAACATGGATATTTCTTGATGTGACATATTTTGTTAATAGTGTATATATAATTTTATACCTTTGCTTTGCTTTATGTTGTTAGAAAGCATATAACTAGCCAGGCATCATGGCAACCACAGTTACTGTAGCCATATCACTCAGGTTATGGAGGTTTTGTTGTTGTTCTTTAAGAGCTACTCTCCTATCCAACCTCTTGTGTTGCATTATAAAGCAATGTAGTCATTGACCCTGCTCCCTGTTGACTTAGAGACGTTGTTCATCAAAAGGGGAAAACTCACTCATAAAGGTGTGTGAAGAACATGTGACCACTCCAGAGCCTGCAATGCTGTGTTGCTGTATTGTGCTTTCAAAAAGGGGAACAAGTGCTCTCAAGTTTCATAGCAGTCTGAATATATGGTATATAAACTGTTTGCATAATTAGTGTTTTGTCAACTTCTCATACTCCACATAAGAAAAACCCACCACTTTCCTTGAGAAGGAGTCTCATCGCCTCTCTTAAAGGTATGATATTTGCATATCCCAATGCAGACTGAGGACAAGGAGAGCAGTGTAGCACTATGTACAAGGATATATACCGATCAGCCATAACATTAAAACCACACTCATTATCTACACTTTGTCCATTTTATCAGCTCCGTTAACCACTTTGCAGTTTTACAGATAGAGGCTGTAGTCCATCTGTTTTTCTGCAGACTTTGTTAGCCCCCTTTTATGCTGTTCTTCAGTGGTTAGGACCCCCACAGATCAGGTACTATTTGGGTGGTGGATGATTGTCAGCACTGCAGTGATCCTTATGTGGCGGTGGTATGTTAGTGTGTGCTGGTAAGATTGGAAGTGAAGTCCACTCTATTAGACACACCTACCTAGTTGGTCCCTCTTGTAGATGTAAAGTCAGAGACAGTAACTGCACAGTTTGTGTTAGTCAGCCTCTAGTCTTTCATCACAGGACACATGTTGGTTGGATATTTTTGGTTGGTGGACTATTCTCAGTCCAGCAGTGACACTGTGGGGTTAAAAAACTGCAGCGTCTGATCCAATCATACCAGCACAACACACACTAACACACCACCACCACATCAGGGTCACTGCAGTGCTGACATCCACCACTTAAATAATACCTGCTCTGGTTTTAATGTTATGGCTGATTGGTGTATATGGTGTAGTTTCTCCTCCAGGATAGTTTAGTCAACACAGTGGTGCTTAATTTTGGCTAGGAATGGAGTCTTTGTGCAGCTTTTTAAGATCTTTCTTTAAGAGCAGAATTGCAATGAAAGTATGTAAACTAACAAATTATTGTATCCTTAAAAGTGACCACACAACACGATTTGTTTTGGAGGGTTTTATTCATGTAAAATTTAATTTATAGCTTGCAGGTTTGTTCTAACCATGGAACTGGAATTTCAAAAGGTAACAAATATCAATCAGGTCTCGCCTATCATATGATAGCTAGTACTCAGGAAAGATGAAGGCTAATGTTCTTCTCATGAGTCACTTGATGCCAGCCAGTCACATCTTTCCTCTTGTGCATGCACATACATGAGCCCTCAGACAACCATGATTAGTGCCTTTGTGGTTGATAGGGGAAAAGTATGCCATTACTCCCATCCAGAGAACGTGGCCAATATGCTCTTTTTGGACTCCTGGCCATGGGTGACTGTGGCATCAATTCAAACTTGCAAACTCTGAATGATAGGGTGATATAATTCTTTTCTGAAGTCAAACAGTGTTGTAAATGTGTTACCTTCTGCAGAATTTGAATTTGCATACATTTTTGTACCTGGTGCTTCTTTCTTGTTACATTTTGCTTGCTACATGTGCATGCCTGTCCACTTGATGACTCCACACAGAAAGATTAATTATACCCTCATAGGATACTATTCACATAGTGTGTTTTTAAGATTGGTCAAACTGATAAAGAATTTTGTTTAGGTGAATCATATAGAACACATGCTTTATGATCCATTAAAAAATCTCCCTCCAAACCAAAGATTTATTGTTTGACTGACTGAATTGAATATTCAATTCATTGACATGGACAGCATGAAAGAGCTGAAAGTTCTATCAGTACTGCAGGTGACTACATGGAAAAAGTGGAATTAGAAAAAAAAAGAGACCAAAAATCGCTCTAATTTGAGACAAATTGCTCCGTATTCATCTGCAACCCCATCTACATAAAACTGCTCCAAGGCCACTCATTTTGATCTGTAATGCATGTTTATATTATGCTGGGTGTCCTAGAGTGCAGTGTTTTGAAGCGTTTCCTTTATAAACTGTGCTGAATAGGGACTTGTATGGTTTGTTTTACTTGGCAGTGAGAAAAAAAATTGGGAATAGCTTGGTCCTCGAGTGTGTGTCTGTCTGTTCATACAAGCATCACCACCTTTTATTAATATAGGACACATTTACAAGTGCAGCAATGTGTGCTATTCAGCTGATTCAAAAGACCATCAAGCTGTGTTGATGCAAAGGAAGGCCAAACCACATTCATTTAATTGCTGCTCTGACTACTTGCTGTTTAGATCTCTATATAATATAGAATTAATCCTTTTCAACATTGTGTGTGTGCATGTGTGTGTGTGTGTGTGTGTGTGTGTGGTGTAAAGCCTGAACAGCTTCTCTCTTCTTTCATTTTGTCTTCCTTTTTTTGTGAAATTCTAACCCACTGCCCTCATACTTTGTTTTAAACTTAGCAAAGTGTTCTTTCCCTTGCACCCTTGATGAACTTAATCAGTCTTAACAGAGGCTCTCATATTTCCTCAGATGTCTTAACTGAGGAAACTATGTGAACCTCTGCAAAAGAGAGATTTGTGTAATCAATGAAATTCTGCCCTGGTCTTGAAAGTTCCTTAAATGTAAGGCTGCAGAGTCCCTGAAAATCATGTGAATTAAATCTTGCACATTTCTGATCTGTGGATAACTGACAAAATATTTTTACTGTTGGGAGGGCAGAAGTCTGGGCAATCAGAAATCAAATTTCACCTTCTTGTGAAATATAAAATTTCTTTGCACTACATACACTCATGTCAGGTATATACTCACTGATTTTCTTTCTAGATTGTAGATAAATTCAAGGCACACTGGTATATCTCCCAAAACACATTTTTCTTGAGTTATGAATTTGTTGAGCTGTCCAAACCCTGCTGATGAACTATTAGGTCTTGCTTTCATGAGACTAAGGGGAAAAGCCAAATTCCATCTATCTTCCTAAATGGCCATTATCTGAGTTTAATACTTGTCCAGAGGTCAGATCAAGCTCAGTGGGGAATTAAACATGGTAATGTGGGCGATGGCTGTGGAAGGGCAATGCGGTCAATCAAAGGCTACCTTACATCTCTCAGCGCCGACATTGGGTGTTCCTCTCCATAATTCCCTGATTTGACTTTGATGTGCCAATTTGTGCCTGATGAATAATTGTCTGGTTTGCTGATAACTTGTGGGAGTCAAGAGCATTCTGGTGGCACTCAATGCAAATGGGATTTTTGGGTTAGGCGAATCACAACAGTGTCCTCCATATATCTGCCATGTGATTCTGTGGATAAACTTACCAATTAGAGCTGTTTGAAGAAGCCATTTTTGATTAGTGCAATCAGTAAACAGCATAGTCTCTCCATGATTGTCCTTGTGATTAGATGAGTTGTCACTTGAGAAGTTGCTGAAGATTTTAATTTATGGCCTTATAGTCTTGAAAAGTACAGTAATTACCTTATGCGTATTCTGCAGCTCCGATTAGTTGCAAAAAAAAAAATAGAAAAAGAAGAGGAAGAGGACTAGAGGAAGGCTGTGAGTATTTATTTTTTTTTGTTTGTTTGTTTGTGTGTGTTTTTATTTATTTATCTAATTATTTTCTGCATGCATTGACAAGAGAAAATATTGATATTAATATTAATTTCTCACTAGCAATTTTACTATGTAAAATAACTATGGCCTTTATGTTAATTAAAGATGTACGTCCAGTGTACTTGTCACACACATAATTCTCTAAATTAGGATTTTAGTATAGTTCATTTAAAGGAGGAAATACACAATATGTAAAATGGAATAGCCATTCCATGATAATGTGTGAAAAAATATTGAGAAACATTGCTTATGGAACCTATAATAGTACCACAAGAGCACCACATTTATCGTACTAAAAGACTGGTATTCACTTAAAAACAAGCAGCAATGCAGCTTGTTTTCCTTAAATATAATCTTCATGCTAATTTTCAAGTCACAAAATCAGAAAATGTGAGAACAACCAGAATGGCCTAAGCAATAATGATGCTCTAAACACCACTTGATCATCATTTGAAGTAAAACGATTGATTTTGCTATGGATTTCCAATAACTGAGAACCCAACACCTACTGCTGATTGAAACTAATCAATACTTTTAGGGATTGTGCATCTTGTGAAAGTAGGGGAGAGTGAGCAAGAGCACAGATCCAGGATTAGGCCTAACTGATTAGGGCAGCTTTAATATGCTGTTGTGATTATGTTGCTGTCTAAAGGATGCTAATTAACCATGAAGTGTGGCTGGAATGAGGACTTTTGGGAAAACATGAGGAACTGGCTGCCGTGCGTCTTGTCCCTGTTTCCCTGTATATTCATCTAACCCTACAAAAGGTAACAGGAGGGATGTCTTGAAGAGGGAACTAAAACTGAGTTAACTTTCTCTTTCAGTGTGTCAGTACCCCCTGTGGGGAAGGATGAATATGTCCTTTCTCCCTCTTGCCAGAACTAACCTCTGTGACCAGCTGCTTAAATCAGGCCAAACAAACACTCGAGCGTCTGCTGTGACGAAGAGGCCAGCCTGCTGTAACACACCTTTGTCCCATGCGCTTCCTGGCCTAATTGGTTACATTTGCATAATGTACATGCATTATATTAAGCTGGATATCTGTAATGCCTTAGGGAACAGGCATAAAAATAATATGCAGGATCAAGTGAACAGACTTGAGATTCAGGCAAGCATGAACAGGCAGACACCTACAACTGTATATGTATATAAATATGATAGATGAACTGACAAACAGATAGCCAAATACATAAACAGAGAGATAGATGTGAACTCAGAATGTATGAAAGATTGCACTGTCTCTTCAAGTCTATTGCACACATACTAGCTTTGAGTGTCTGACCCCCTGGTATCACAGGAGGGGGGCAGGAGCTGGAACGTGGGATTTGGGCTGTAATCCTGTTTGTCTTTGGGGGGAACATGGACTACAGGCTATTGATTCTAAGCAACAGCCTAGAAATTTATTAAGATGAACAACAGGCATCTAATTGTAAATGCCTTCCTTGGAGTACCATGTCCATTGATGAATGGTGAAGAGGAGACAGGTTGCCACAAGATGATAATTGGAAAGAAAGTGGGTGGTCTTTCTCTGCTCTTTGGGTTTATGTAGTTTGTGTATTAGGATTGCTCTGGCCCATACATATACAGGGATAACACAATGACAAATGTGCTGAAATGCTTAGGTTGATCTGCACTTAATGAAGCAAGTGTTTGTCACTTAATTTTTCAGACTTAATGAGGCTGATTAAACTTATTAGTGGACTGATCCCTTGGGTAAATGTAAGGACATAAGTTGTTAACAACCCATGTTGACCTGTTTATCCCTAGACTAAAATAAATATGTTCACAAATCACAGGGGTATAATGAGCAGGGATTTATTGTTTTATAGGAATTGTTTTATTTGCTGCCCTCTTCATAATCCTTTATTATGGCACTATATATCATGCAGTTAATTCTTGTTTCTTTACTGTTTTCTGTGGATCAGCTTTTTGGCACTTGAATTATTGGAATTATTCAGATGGCATTTTTTGCATTCTTTCTGCAAATGTTTGAATTTATGCATGTGCATATATGTATGGGTGTGCACTTGGGCATGTGAAAGTGTGCATCTGTGAGCGGATCTCAGCAAGCACCTAAGCGTGGACATATAATGGGTGCACATAATGAAGCAGAACCTGAACATATGCAACTTCATTCATGCCTCTCACATGTCTGAAGTGGTCACACACAAACAATCCATGCTATTGGCTGGTTCCATTTGAACCACAATCCAGCCTGGCTCCTATAAACAAACAAGGCCCAGCCTTGCAGCTGGCCATTGCCTTGGCAACATGGGATTGGGACTGAGCTGTCTACTAGTTAGAAAGTGTAGCATTGTGAAGGCATAGCAGAGACCTGAAATACTCGAGCACTTTACAATGCAGCCCATTCAAGGCCGATTTCAATTTTGGGGAGTGAATACAACTTAGACACTTGTGTCTCTTGAGAATGCTATTGTTATGTGGAGCATTTTGTCAAGGTGTACAAATGTTCCTGCTTGTTTTATTAAAATTGAATGCAAAGCCTGTACATTGATATCAAAAGTAAATGGCTTATAAAAAAATAGTTCATCGTTCAGTTGAAAACCAGTTAGAGAGAAATAGAATAGATAATTGCATTCTTTGACTCTGCTTACAGGAAGCCTAGTTATAAATAAAACCAAACACTGTATTTACCTACATTTTAACATTGCAGTGTGATTTGTTGCTTGTGGAATTGATGGAGAAATATGCTTTCTACATGGATTTTCCTGCCATTGCACCATCTTTAAAAACCCAGCTATAGCTACTATCTAATGTTATCTTCCTTTAGCCAGATGTTCAGGAAGTGATTAATTTTGTTTGAGACTTACTTTTGGAAATTATTAAGGTTAGACTATACTTTCCTGAATTACAGTGGAAGTGAAAAAGTAGGTCATTATTGGTTATTGGCCTTATTTGTTAATATAATATTTTCAAAACCAAAAAAACAAAGTTCTGAACTTCTGACAGTGTTTTTTTTTTGGAACATTATGGTAAAAATACTGGATTCTGCAATGTTCTCAAAAAGTAGTAAAAACAGTGTTGTAATCAAAGTATTAACATCTGGTACACAGGAGTAGAATGTATACTCCCATGCTCTTGTTTCATTAGAACATAAATTTTTCTTTTTATTATTTATTATTTATTATTGTTTATTTATTAATATAAGTTGTTCAATTCATTTAGAAGAGAGCAGAAAAAAAGAAAGAAAAGAAACATGATGCTCAAAAATGATGGCTCCAAACCTGCATGCATAGACCAAAAATACAAACGTGAGTTTAGTCTGGTAAAATTTTCTAACTAAAATGTAGCACTTCACAAAATATTCTGATATTTCAATGGTGGTCACTAAGCTACAAATTCCCTGTGCCTCCTTCACCTACGTCCGATATGGTCCCTAATATAGAGTATATTAGTTGGTTAAAGGCAAACATATTTCTCTTAAGGGATGTTTGCTAAACTTAATGAGGCATAAGTAATGGTGTACAGCCATAATTACAGCTAGCCAAAACCCAGCAGGTAGGGACAGACCAACCATTGATTCTTGCTTCAGACCTCTTCAAGTACTAATAAGCTTCTTTGGTTCTGCAACTCAGGCCCTGCCAAGCCATTGTGGATCTGTGTCACTCTAGGTCAGTAGTTATTAGTGGCAACTGAAAACAGTTTCTTTAACTACTTACGGGATGCCTGAATAACATGCATAGGGAACTTCGAGGGGGATTACAGGCTGGCCAGTGCAGTGCAGGCAAGCACTGAGCAGAATGTGACATGGTTTGGTAATAAGGGATGCCTCTCTCTCTCTCTCTCTCTCTCAATCTCTCTCTCATTGTAGATGTGAAGGAGTACAGACTAAAGGGGTTTGAACTGCCTTCACAATATTGCAGAATTATACCTTTAGAGCTCTGGAAAAGTGTGATTTGGCATGTATGTATGTATGAATGTATGTGTCCTATAGTTCTCAGCAATGGCATGCCTTCATATACTTATTTTTATGGAAATCTATATTAAAGTGAAGATTGCTTTCTGGCTGATTGCTGACATTATACAAATGGTTTGTATCATTCTGTTGGAGGATGATTATTTGCAGACTGTTTTTGCTAGCTTTAAATAACTAGAATTAGGAAAGTTTATGTTTGTCCCATCTCATCTGATAGCTTCTCATAACGACATGTAGAAATGACTTCACCCACAATTTGCAGAAACACAGTCAATGGACTAGCAGTGTCATAGATTGCACATGGTTTAGCATAAATCGGCCTCATTCTGTACACCTTGCTAGGCCAATTTTGTCTGCACTGCAGATAAAGTCTGTTGCAGCAGTGGCAATGTGGTACAATTCCGATTGTCAATGGATCTGAAGAAAATAAAATGCACTGGAGAGAGAAGTTAAGAGTAATCTCTTCTGGGTTACAAAAAAAAACATATTAACCACTTCAACAACAATTTAAAAGTGAACAACATTAAAATATATTTAACAACGATTAACAGCAATTTTGTAGTTCAAATGTGACCTAGGCTGATCTAGGAAGCTCAGAATTGAAATATCTTATAGCTATGAGTATTTTCAGACCTTCTCAATTGGGGGTAACAGAAGTGGCTCTTATGTTTGGGGATGTACAGCCTCTAGTCTGTCTCAGTGAGTTTGTGGGGGTGGGGAGCTTTACGCTCACTCATTCTTGCTTAGAAAAAAAATCTAATTATGACAAAGGACTCCTGTCGAAGATTTTATATAAAATAATTGGGGACATGACAGCAAAATGGATCAGATGTATTTGATTGTATAACAACATCTGTTAAGAAGTAATTCGATATTGTAGTATGCTTAATTCCCTTCTGAAAAAGGATATTCTAAATGTAAAACAAAGTAAACAATTTTGAAAAATTTTAATTCAATGCCCCTGTTTCTGCCACTTATCTTTTTTTATGAGAATATATTTTATCTCCTTATAATTCAATTTTTATTAAACCTATAGCATTTGCTATCCACAAATTGTATTTACTAGATGGATAAAGTTTCACTCGATTCTCTAGATCATCTTCTATTTTTGCCTATAAATAGTCTGGAGTCATTCCTAAAATTTTAAAAATTATTTCATGAGCTCTGCATTTGTTCCCACAAAAACAGTAATGCTGACATCAGGCAGCCTACTCCAATTAGTGCTGGCCAGGTTGCTAGGTCACCATGGTCAATTGAAAGACACATCAATAGAACTTGAAAAGGTTTCTCTGCGATCAGACCTTCTGACATATTAAGTAGAATAATGGCAGGAAAAAATACAGACAAGGCCTCCAGCCTGGATTCAAATTACTTGCTGTTAAGAATTCGTTTGGATCCTGCAATTAGCAGCAAAGAATGGGGCTCCAAAAAATGTAGGACAGAGTAGAAATGGAGAGTAGAAATATTCTCTTTGAACCTTTATATTTGTATTTTTCACGTTTTTAATAAATGTTTTTTTTTTTTTTTTTTTTAAAGCTTGCATTTATGCACAAGGTGTCTACACCACATGATAGTAAAACTGTGGTAAGTAATTTTTACACCTCTTCTGAAAGGTGTCTAAGTTCCTCTGCAGGTTGCAAACATCTTCATGACAAGGACCAGGACCAGAGAATTTAGTCTTCAACTGTTACTATGAGCTCAGAATGCAACATATATTGCAGTATTGAAATTAATCAAATATAATTAATGTTTATCATTTATGATATTTATTTATATACAATATAGGTAACAATTTAAAGACTGTATTACATAGTTGCAAATTCAGCATTAATCACAACAGATGCAAACCATTATTTTTTTATATATATTACCATTATTATTATCTTTGCCAAGGTTTCCCATTAGCAATCACAATAGTGTGATCTGTAAAACAATAATGACAAATGCTATGAAAATGGGCCAAAACAAATGGTTTGGTACAAATATCACAACAGTGGTATTATATGCTGATGTTGCAAGGTTTGTCACTGTTTAGAGGATTTTGAGAGTCCTTATAGCATACCACTAAAGATTCAGAATAATGAGGCCAAAACAAGGTCATAATCTGTCATTTAAATCCAGCCACTGTCCTCAGGACCATATTATTTTGATGCAATTTGCACATGCATTTAATCTTCCAAAGCCCACTTAAAGCAATATCATAATCAGGTGGCAACAGGTTAAAGCATGCTTTTCAAATATGTTGGACAACAGAACCATTATCACACAGCATCCATCAAATACTGCCCATATAACCTTTACTAACCTGTTACTGATAATGACCACATAACCCTGTGACAGCAATAGTTTTCTATCAGGAGAAAGGTAGCTGTAACCATTTCCTAATGGCTGATAATCATTCTCAAAATGCTTTC
Source organism: Hassar affinis (assembly GCA_025674545.1). Classification (NCBI taxonomy): domain Eukaryota; kingdom Metazoa; phylum Chordata; class Actinopteri; order Siluriformes; family Doradidae; genus Hassar; species Hassar affinis. Next base: position 12,735,781 of record JAOVYV010000002.1, on the reverse strand, counting down.
TCAATAATAACCGAGCTTCAATGAAGATGTCTCTTTGCAAAAAAACCTTAAAAGTCGTTAGATTTCTCTTCAGCATTCATTGGCGGGTTTTTTTTTTTTACAACTCTGGATAAGTGGCTTCCGAAAAGAAGCCTAGAAGGTGGCTTACCAGAATCTTCTATACTCTGCATTAATTGGTTACAAACAAACAAAATACTACTACTACTACTACTACTACTACTACTACTACTACTACTAATAATAATAATTAGTAGTAGTAGTTCTGTAATAACATTAGGTAGAATTCTGTTCCATTATAATTTTTAATAAGTAAGGAAAAGGTTCCGAGCCTCGGTAGACTAGCTGCACATTGTTTAGAGCATTACAGTTCAGTAAAAAATGATCTGTGTTGAATAAACACTTGAACTGTTGAAATTAACACCTACAATGTTTATCAAAAATTCCAGCTGGACTGAAACACTATTATTATGAATGAATACATGTCTTTTTAATAGTGTGTACCCTCCGACCGAGGATACTCTTTTCTACTATTCATTCACAATAACTGTTCAGTAGTTATAATAGTGACCATGCTAGTTCAATAGTCTAAATGAAAGGCGTTGATAAAAGCCTTTATAGCAATGCCTGCCTGCAAACAGCCTTCTATATTAATTCCTCAGTAATTTACCTCCGGTTTCGCTAAATGGCAAAGTACTTTTTACCATCAGCGAGAACACATGATGAAAATAAGGGAGATGAAATTTGAGATGGTGAGCTAAATCATAAAAATATACTTAGCAAAATTATTTTTTTCTACATCATCTTCACATAACTCTATAACATCACACTTACAATAAAACAACTCAGTTAAACTAAATCTACTTGTGTGACAGAAGAAAAATAAAATGAGCCTCTCTGAGTACCATACTGTAGGCACTGTTTATGTTAGCCAAAAAGAAATATAAAATAATTGTGCCAATAGTAGTTACATTTTTGCAAATTTTAAAAACTTTTTAAAATTACGTTATATAGACAATACTTTCGTATTATGAAATAAAAGTGATACATTTAAAGTTAATTAAACAGCCTAAGCAAAATCAGCACTCGTACTGATAGAAAAAAGCGATGCACTTTTTAAAAGTAATTAGGAATTGCATGACCTATAAATGTGTAAATAACCATAATCAATTTATATTTTTCACATTTCAGCTGAGTTTTAACTCATTTAATAATTTAAATGTGATTCCTGAAAACAGATTGATTCGCAACTGTTATAGCAGTTATATGAAAGATATGTAGGTTTACATAATGTTTAATCGTGTTTAAAAATATAAACCCATAAAATGTATATTGCTACCTCGCTCATACCATATTATATTAATCTTAATTAACTAAAGTTAACTTTACGTATATCGACTTTGCTTTCCGTTGTACTGATGCTCAGTGTTAACACGGGCCTAATGAAAACTCACTCCAAATTAATTCCCGGAGAATGACTTTTACTTCAATCGGTTTATTGTCAACGTTCAATTGGTTTGAAACATATACAGCAGCCATAGGGTATGTGCTTGTCTTAACTTACAAAAATGAAATAAAATAAACAACCAAAAATTGTCATTTATATTACAGGTAAACAGAAAATGAACTGTTAGCCAAATATACAGTCCCTACTTTTCATTAATCTAAAGGATACATTAGCTTACAATAGTCATATCAGAATAAATTCAGTTGTTCGTCGCGGGAGGTTCGTGACTCAGGTCACTCGGGGATCTTCTGTGGATCATAAGTTCGTACCTGACGCCCTAACATCCCGTTTTCTGTTTGTATACCACTGCTGAGAGCAGCGACCTTGTTCAACAACGGGTACCCTTCTACTACGATAATAAAGGGGAGTCCAAAACACACAGAAAAGGCTAGAAACGACACCTTGTCCTTCATTGGCAGAAGTGTTTAATGTAGAAAAAAATCATGCCCTGGAAAAAGAAAAGGTGGTTTGACCCAAAGCCTTGTTTTATCCGTGCACACTCCACATCCTCACAACGATGTTTACTTTTGGCCTCGTTTTCAGAGTTCACTCACTTCAGAGTTAAAGTTTGTATAAAAATGTTTAAAATGATGAATCAGTCCTACCACGTCCTGCCATAAAGCAGGTTTGATGTGACCATGTTGCTAGTGTAATCTACAGACGTGTCTATCTGTCCCATATTGTTTAACGAGGAGTGGAGGGATGGAGGACTGGGTGACATTTCCTCTAGGTCTTGGGCCTGTACAAGGGCTCCCACCTGCTGACTCTGGTGTTGATTTATAGAGTTACTCGTGGCAGGAAGCACGACCCCAGAGCTGTTTTGTTGTTGCTGATGTTGCTGCTGCTGCATTTGTTGTTGGCTGGGTGTCGGAGTGTTGGAGCCGTTCTGACACGGCTTGCCATCCTTGACCAGCACGGGCACAGCCACCCGCCTGGGCGACTGCTGCTGCTGGCACAGATTGCTCTCCTGCTGCAGCTGCTGCGCAGCCTTGTCCTTGGCCTGCCGCTTCATCTTGTAGCGATGGTTCTGAAACCAGATCTTCACTTGAGTGGGAGTCAGGTGGATCATACTGGCCAGGTGCTCCCGTTCGGGTGCTGAAAGGTACTTCTGCTGCTTAAACCTTCGCTCGAGCTCGTAGACTTGGGCTTGAGAGAAAAGGACACGTCGCTTCCGCCTGGGCGCCGCGTGCAGCGGGGTCATTGCTTTGGTAGCGTCCGCCATGCCGCTCAGCGTTCCCATTCCGCTCATGTTCATACCTGTGGAAGGTCCCATGAATCTAGAAACTTAAAAATATACATAAAGACATATGGCCGTTCAGTCATCAATGGAACCAGGATGAACACCATTTTAAATATGTAAGTAAATAAACAAGTGCACATTTATATTTAATAAGTACCCAATAACTACAGTATATGCAATTAATGGCATATCATGTAATATCTTAAAAATTGCCAACGGGACAATATATCACTTCATGTATTTAAATTACGTTGGTGCGTAAAACTCATCCATAGTGTAAAAAACATTTCAGCTTGTCTATGGTTCAAAAGTATGATATTCTATTTTAGTCTAATAACTGATTTCATAAGCAAAAAAAAAACAAAAACAAACAAACGAATAAACAACCAAAAAACTTTAAAATAATGCTACTTACTTGTTGAATATCTTGGGTCGGGGTTGGCGCCGTACCACCCCGTTGCTGCCGCACTGCTCCTCATAGTTTCTTGGTAAGAGGGCAGATCGCCCATGTTGGCAATGCTTCCGTTGCAGTAGCCGCTCATAGCGCTGTGGGAGAACTGGGAGACAGTGTGGGGCATGTGGTAGGTACTGGCCACCGTGGCGTTGTGGCCCATCGAATGTTGCTGCATGCCCGTCTGGGACACCTGAGGTTGCCGGTAGGCTCCCAACGGAGATGCCAGGTTCCCAGAGCCCTCCATGCCACTAAACTTCTTGTATGTCTCTTCTATGGGGCTGAGAATGTCTGTCACTGAGAAAGGTGTCGTGTGCTTTGGGCTCAGCGACATGGTTCAGAAAAGCGAGGCGGGGATGCGCGTGGTGGAGCCGCTCGGCCGCGTCGTTCTCGCGCGCGTCGACGTAAGAGAGCACTCGCAGTAGTTGCCTGAGATCCGATTGATCGCCTTCGAGGAGGAGGCGAGCCCTGGCCACTCTCATCTTGGGTTTATTGTAGCCAGGCGCCAGGTTTACGACAAACACGAGGGGCGGAGCGATGGCCCGCACCAGCAAACAATAGTCATTGACATCTCGGCTAGATAATTGAAGGAAAAAAATGCTTTTAGTTTAATATTAAGTTAAGCCTCCTGCGTTAGTTACAATGTGTCCCCTTCCCACAGTTCCCATTTTTTGGTCATACAGTAGCAGTATCATCATTTAAACGAGTGTTCCCTTCTCTGAGCCTGTTTTCATTCCACCGAGCGGATCAGCATCACTTTTTTCCCGACTCTCTGTTGCTCGGCGTCAATAGGGAATTCCATACTTTTCCCCCCAAGTTTGAGAGCACTTTGACGAGACATAAGCGCCACCGAGCACTAGCAAAGAGGCACAATGAAGGCCTCTCCATTGTATGACCTAATTTATGCGCCTTGAGCATCATTTTGCACCACCAGAGAGGGGCTCTTCCAAATTAGCTCAAGGTAAAAAAAAATCTGACCACAAAAAGATACACTGGAAATATGTAAGACTGCTTTCTGTATACACGTTAGCTAAGCACACTGAACACTGATTTTGATTTTTCCTGGTTTATTATGTTTATCAATCTTGCAGCTCTGACATTGCAATCGGATATGATATTCTTCTTTGTAATATATGGCTGCTTTAGGAGACTGCTTTTCTTTGTTCAGGGTCTTTGACTGGTAAGTGTAATATCTGTATTGTTTTATTTATGTTGTCTATATACTCGAAATCAGCCTTGAGTGGAAAACAAACAGCAAACTGTGTAGAACAGTTTGCGCTATAGCCTGTCTATGCTAATTGCACTATTTTATATATTTTAGGTGTCGTGTATTGGATCTGTTTATTCCACAGGTGAAATGAAAGACGATGTATATATCCTAAAATAATGTAAAACATGCTGGATGTTTTATAGGGATTGTGAAAAGAATGAATTCATTGACAACCTGCCTTTTAACCAAAACGCTATTTTTTGTGAAAGCCAACATCAGTGAGAATAGTTTCTCAACCAAAAATGAAACCAAATAATTACATTTATTTTTTAATTTACATGCACAACAGATTTATGTCTAAAAGACAGATGCGCATTTTGATTTTGCATATTAAGGCTTGAGATAGAGACCTTATAGAGACTGCAATGCGCACACCAAACGGACGCATTTTGTTGTTAAAAGCTCAATGTTTGACGCGCAGTGTCCACAAGAAAGGAAAACGGTAAAGCTTAATCCTAACATATAGTTCCACTGAAATACTTTCAAATCAGTACTTTCTATTCATATATTCAAGTTGTGAAGCTGTAAGCACCTAGGACCCTTAATAGACATATCTCAGCTTTCAAACGCATTCTAAAAACGGTATTTGGCGAATTTACAGTGCCTTTTTTAGGTCGTAATTTAAGACACCAACTGTCCTTGTTAGACTATACCGATGTTGCGTAGTCGCTCGGAGAAACTTTGGCTGGCGTGTGTGTGCCTCCGCCATTAGGTAAATGAGGCCGGCCACTCAACCTTGTGCAATATTAAGCCAGAGAGCGCGACCGCGGGCCAAGCGCGCGCCTCACTGCAGCTCACCAGAAACGCCACAGTGGTGATCGGGATTTCGACTCTGCTTAAGAAAAAAAGTTCCTACTTCATTCAGGAGCAGATCGCCCGAATAAACAGAAGCAGAAAGGATTGGAATGTAGAGGACCACGTTATCGGAGGTATTCAAACGAATTGGTTTGTCATATTGTTCCTATTCTTTGGTAGCCTATAGACATTTCTTAGGAAAGAAATGCACGATGACTAACCTGCAGGTAATAAACTGTTTTGTATTCAAGTACAGGTTTCTTGATGGCTCCTGGATTCCTCTGTTAGACCTTGCCTATGTGTGGGTGTATGTATGGGGGGTGGGGGGTGATGATGGTGTGTGTTCGAGCGTGCTCGCATGAATGCGTGAAAATAGTTGCAGTACAAACCCAAGCCCAGAACAAAAAAACCTAGACTACATATATTCTTATTTAGCTAAAGACTATAACTCGATGAAATAAAATCGATTAATGTGCGCGGAACTTTGGTGTTGTGAGATGTGTGGAAAAGTGAATATTTGGTGACTATTAAGTCTTGGCAGTCCTGTGTTTATGTGATTTATGTCATTAGCATTGTGTGATTTTAACCCATGTGATAGGCCTGTTTCTTTACCTAAAGATTAATAACATGTAAATCGACATGTCGAAGTACAGGAAGTCAAACTTTAAAGTTATGCAAGCAGTCCTAGTTCAGTGCTTCCTTTGGCAGGACTAACTAAGGTTGACTTTATTAATCTGGCTACAAGTTGAAGCTAATAGACTACTTAGTAAACTATTAACACAATGTTTACTATGGCGACGATAAAAAAAAGATATTGGGTAGATTTCCCATGAGAGCTGTCTGGCTTGACCTTGAGGTGGTTATCAAGATATTCTATGATCGTCTCAAGCTTCTTTCCCTTCCATCGCTCACAAAGGCGGCAGAAATGTTAAGCGCCATTGGCCAGTCGTTAAAATAAAAGTTGCTGGTGTCGTATTCATCAAATATGCTCTTTTTTTTTACCCGAGAAGCACTTGGGCCTTGATAGTTGGTGTCTGAAAGATCACACTAAAAGTCACATATTAAGGAAAGTCAGCAGTTTGCTGCAGAGAGAAAGGGCGAAATCGTGTGTCCTCTGGAGTGGCTGATGTGGCTTTAACAGGCGGATGAAGCACTGAGGGGTCCCTGAGGGCCAAGAGCGCTCCGAGTGAGAGCACAGCTCCCCAGCCCCCAAAGTGGCCGGAGTGACAGGAACTCAACTAGTCAACGATAGTAGCCTACAATGTGTAAACATCGGTGAGCAAATGGGCAGCACAGAAAGGGTGGCAAAGAACAGTGCGATTAAACATGCTGTGCGGTGACTGTTACATTATAGAGATATGCGTAAAATTAAACCTTTTAAGAGCTTGATCTCTCCAGGGCGCACCACAGGTCTCTTAATAGAGCGTAAGCCATGAGTCTAACAGTGATGATTAATTCTTCCTCCTCGCTTAAGCAAAACACCCACGACATACAAGAACTTTTCAAGACGTACTTCTTCGATTTAATTACACAACAGTGTACTGAACCACTAAGGCGCACGTTCAAGGGGTAGCATGCAATTTGTGCCAAGCGCAATGAGGATGCGGAACCAAAGATCCACGGCCAACACGCGGGCTCTTTGTTCTGTTAATTTAGAGGACAATTTACATAAATTAAGATCATCATATAAAATCTGTTACCTTTGTAATTGCAAGAAAGCCGTAGGTTGCCAGGTCCCGTTGGGTGGAAGGCTAAAGTTGCCTACTTGGGGAGAAAAAGCCGCATTTATCTTATTAAGCGCCTTAATGTAAATAGCTCGAGGAACATTTGCTCATAGATCAGGTTAAATGGTGCAGTGTAGCTGAAAGCATTGGAGACAGTGATGATGTTTAGTGTTTAATTTAGCCACTGTATTGGTGCAATGTTACAAGA
>JAOVYV010000002.1:12717274-12728492 GCA_025674545.1 Hassar affinis | reverse complement strand
ATATTATAACGTTGTTGTAACATACACACACACACACATATATATATATATATATAAAACATCATTTAACAATAACAATAACATCACAGATTACGCTAGGTCTAACATACCCTGTTAAACATATCACTCGCGTCCATTACAGCAGCATATAGGTAGCCTACATTTTCTTTTGAAATGGTTCAGATATCTAATCATCAGTCCTTAATGGCTTAAAAAAAGCTTAATATTTATGAATAATAATTCATAAATAAACATAATAATATTAATATAGGCTACATTTGCATTTGTGAAGGTTAATTTTGTTCTTAATTTTTATTTTAGTCCATTTCTCATATGTAAAGGTACAAATAAGTTAGCTCTAAATAATACAAATAAAACTGACATCTGTTTCACTTATATGTTTATATGTTTAGCGCAAATTAATGCATTAGCTAGCATTGTCATTATATTAACACCACTAATCAACTTAAGCACAGAATGAGCCATTATAGCTTAAGAGCATTTATATCTAGATGCACATTCCTATTTATGTGCATTTAACTTGATGTCTAAATGTTAACGTTTCTAGCGTGAATAACCGTGTTATGTGTGAGATTGTGTTTGGCTATGGCATGCTTCCAAATCTTTACTAGTCAGTGCTATTATTTAATCACACGAGTTACCTCCAGCTGTTATTTATAATCGCACATAAGGCTTATTTCACTTTTGTAACAGTTTGTAATACAGTCATACTGTTGGATGTGTTGAAGGTAGCCTTGTTCTACGACAATGTCTACGACACTAAATATATTCATCTCAAGAGCCTCTCTGGCATTTGGCCTAAGTAGTCTATTTCCCCCTTTTTAAATTTAAAATTCTTTCATTTATAACTGGCTTGTCCATAGAGAATATTTCATATGAAACAACGTTCACGTGTTATTTGTGACCCATTTTGGGCCAGAGCCTGCAGGTGCTTGTCGCAGCTCCTTAAGCGATACATACCCGCTGTGAAGGAGGTTAAAGGTCCTCCCAAGAGCACTAAGTATCTGACAGGCCTCTCCAAAACCGTATTCTTCAGACCAAGTTTTCATTCACATGCAATTAATGGAGCTCGATAGACGAAATGATGCTAATAGGTAGCAGAAAATCCGGAGATCCAGAGGCAGGAGCATATAGAGCAACATCCATTTTTTTCTTATTTTGTGTCTTAATGCATGACAGCTTTTCGTGAAATGCGAAGCAAACGGAATCTATTGTGTGTTTGTTTTCTTATTGCGAAGAGGAAAGCGTATTGACCATGATGGCGAATTTGAGAAGAATTTGCATGATCTTTTACTCGGATGCTGTGCATGTATGTGAGTACTTAAAAATTTAGTGATTTCCAGCAATAAAATAAAATAAATAAAAAACAAAGAAATAAGCAAATTAGCAAAAACCCGGACAAACAGACAAAAACCAAAAACAGGGATAAAAGAGATACAACAGTAATGACTATATGCTGTTTTAAACAATCCCATAAGATTTCTGCTATTATCATCGTAGCACAGCTATATTGTAGTGTGACTTATTTAATTTAGGTCTATAAGTTAACTGTAAGTCATAACTATGACCGAGTTTAAACTATTAAATTCTATCTAAAACATATAGGGGGGAGGGGGGTTTAGGCTACCCGATTATTATCCATAGAAATAACAACATAATCCCTTAATCCTTTTCAGTAAAAGCGGCGAGAAAACTTTGTCGTTGTTATTGTTGTTGTTATTATTACTATTATTATTCTAATTATTATGATGATGATGATGATGATGATGATGATGATTATTATTATTATTGTACGAAGATGCACGAAGGTCTCAACTGAAGTAACGCAACACAAAATAACACAGTCGTCTCGATAAATCAGATCGTTATTATTTATTTTCATTCTCCGAAAGCATACTATGTTTAAGAAAGGAGAAGATAAAAAATAGTTACAGGAGACAATTTCTTCTTTGTCAGTGCACAGTTACAAGCACTACAAGACAAATACTGATTCAGAGATTACAACATGTCTGCTATAGTTTAATATCTGACCACAGTGCACAAAGTAACACAGTTTCTTTCTTTGTGCTTGGTTGTCTTTCTTTCTTTCTTTCTTTCTTTCTTTCTTTCTTTCTTTCTATTTATCTACCCTGATTGCTATCACTTCTAGATATGTTTGTAGATAAGATGTGAAATATGCTAAATTGAGCCATTTCTCACTTTAATTTAGGAACATTTGTGTATTACTGTCCTACACTCACACTTTTGTATTAAAAAAAGAAGAATAGTTGCAACAATGATATCTATCCATGGATAAACTATCCAGTTAACCACAGAGATGGTGTGACAACTGTTAAAATATTTTCTAAAGTGAGAAAGAAAGGGCTGAAGGTAATATTATTATTCCAAGATATGTGTTTTAAGGCTTGTTATAAAATAACATGTCTGTTTGATTTATGAGTAGAGAATGTTATTTGAACAAAAATAAATTTGTGCTTATTGTGTCTGATGAGAAATCCTTTGTCTGATTCACTCATTAGGATCAACAAGTTTAACATTTCATCAACCATGTAAGAAAATCATCAGCTGCTCGGACTAGCCTGCTGCCTCTGCTGGACATTTTGCCCAATAGGATAATTAGCTTTCCTCTTTGTTATGGTCTTAATGCAAATACTTCAGCAACCAAAGAAAATCCCAGGGTCAGGATTTGATTTCCATTTACATTAAAATTACTGCCAAAAGGTAAAACCTGTGTAATTACCAGTGCATGAAATATTATTTGTGTTTGTTTATAATAGATTTGTCTGTTGGGTATTTTAAAGAAATACTATCCTAAACCCTGAGCATAACTATGTTGTTACACAGGAAGCAAAATGTTAATATTCCACGTATGTGTTAAATTAAATTTGCATTCTGACTGTAACTTTGATTGCACTTGCCATTTGCATCATGTAATACGCAAGAGATCATGTAATACACAAGTCCTACAAGATATGGTATATCTTTCATAATATCCAAAATGTACAAATGTGATGCAATCAATTTAATGACAATATCGTATGTATGTCAGTGTTAAAGACGTATAAAAATATGCATTATTCTCTCTAGATTTCTTTTAATATAACTGCTCCAGAGCCTTGAATATTGAGGAAGAATATTATTATGTGCACTTGTATTGTCCTATTAAAGAGAATACTGAGGATACTAATACATAAATATAAGAGAATACTGAGCAATATAACCTAAGCAATTTGACAAAATGTTAATATTGTAGCCATACATTTTGTACAACCTCTCTCTTCAGTGCATTATAGACAAATTAAATTTTTTAACATGTAATGCAAATCCTTCTGTATGATAGACAATCTTCAGAAGTGAGCAACAAAGAGATCTGATTACCCTGTATTTTCTTTTCTGCATTTATGCAAATTCCCTAGGACCTTTTGGTTTTAGTTAAATATGAGCTCTGAAATAAACATATAAGCATAATATGTTTAACAATCATGTATAATAATAATAACAACAACAATAATAATAATAAAAAAAATAATAATAATAATAATAATAATAATAATAATAATAATAATAATAGAAACAAAGAAATATATTTGTTATTTAAAAGAGGGTGGAAAGCACTCATGGACATCTAGTCCATATTAAGCGAAGAATTCTATGTGAATTGTCAGCATGTGGAATACAGCTGTTATAAATTATGTTATCCTTAAGAATATCATTTGGTATCATTAAAATATAGTTTTCAATCAGTCCAAAAAATGTGCTCGCAGTATTGCATAAGTACATAGTAATAGTAGTAGAGTAAAAATTAGAAGCTGTAACAGCAATAGTAATTATATCAATTCCTTAAACAGTATAAGTGATGTAAAAATAGTTTATTATTATACGGTGTAACTACAGGCAGTTCCAGTGCTTATCATAATCATGGATAATGCTGTCAGCTCCTTAAACTCCCAGAAGGTCCAGGATCACATTCCTCACTCGCAGAACATCTTTTCCCAAAGTTTCACTGAAGTTACTACATATTTCATAGAAGTTACTGAATAATATGCTTGAAGATGTATGAAGATGTATAAATGAATAAACTGGAACTTTATTGTGTTTAATAAAGATATTTTCTTCTATATTGTATAATGAATATTAAGTTCTTGCAACTTACTCAAATACAAATGCTAAATAAATAAAAATATTTATTGTATTGTATTATATTTCCACTGTTTTTAGATTTCATTGTAATTTCTTGCACTCATTGAACTTGAGTAATTTGAAGCATGGAACATATTTGCCCATTACTTAATGAAAGCCCACAAAAGCCCAATATGGTTACAGTAATCAATAGACATATAGGAAAAAGTTTTCTAGAATCAATATTAATTGAGTTTTAGTACATAGTGGTATCTGCTAGGTGCTCTGTGCTTTGCAAATTACTCACAAGTTTAAAATGTTATGAAAAATGGAAGAGGATAAAACAATATCACTAAGAACACTGCTGCATCAGGTAAAATAATAAATACAGTAAAATATCTATTAATAACTGTCATTGGGCAAGTGCAGTGATGATTGATTGCAGTGATGACAATCAAGCATTATGTATGAGCATGGTATAAGCTTTTCTTTTACCAGTCTTAATTATGGTTTATATTATGCATTGTTTTAGTGACAAACAAAAACTTCTCATTGCAGTGGCTTTGTAATGGGGAATTTAACTAGTGTTAACTTCACTGAAATTTCACAGGATAACAAAGAAATAACTAGGAAGCATTCAGTGACAAAGATTTATGATTAACCATTTAACATCATTTGCTTACCAAAACCTTAAATCTGTGAAACTATATGATAATAGCCAGGTATTTAAACTGCATTACTTGCCTGATATAACAGGTATATATTACAATTATGTAAATATAAATGCAATTAATTGTATTACTGTGCTACATTAAAACAGTCTTATTTCTTTTCTGCTATTTTGTTACTCTAATTTGTAGCCACTTTTTCACAGTTTTCTTGCTCATTTCTGTAAACTCATTTTCTGTCCTCACTGCATTGCGACTCCTAAGACAAAATTTAAGCGTATGGATGTAACTGCTGTAATAAAGAGAAACAACCTTTTCAGTGCTTTTATTTTCTAGATAGATGTTATTTTGGTAGGAAAAGCTGTTATACTCCTGTGAAAGAGTGAGTTGTAATTTTACATATACTAGTTTAAGCTTAGAAGAACAAATTAATTAAATGTTTTGTGTAACTGTATGTTGGAACTAATGATGCCTTAAATAAATGTTATGAAGACAGGAAGTGAAGAAGAAGTGAAGAAGTACAATGAAGGGTTTAGTTGGTGTTATGCAGTTATGCACTAAAACTATTGAAATTAGGGAGATCTTCTAAAAAATGAGCAAAAATGTTTGTATAAACTTAACATCACACACGTTAATTCAAAAAGAATAGAAGACACTCTGGGTCTGAAGCCTATCCCAGGACCATGAGGGGAATGAGGCATTAATACTCCCGGGATCACAAGGAACCCTGCACACACCTATCGTAACCAATCCAATTATCAACACTTGGAGGTGTGAGGAAACCGGAGAACGTGGAGGAACCCACACACATGGGGAGAATATGTACAGAAACTCCACACAGGCAGTAACCTGAGCTCAGGATAAAACCTGGAACCCCAAAGCTGCGATGCAGTGACACTACATTCTGAGTGACTGCACCATCCATCAACAGAGCAATAGAGAGAAAAAAGACTGTATGTGGCGAAATTAATCACACCCCTAAGAAACATTCATTCATTATCTAAGCCACTTATTCTACTACTGGGTCATGGTAGGTGTTGGAGAAATTGGGTGAAGGGCATGGAAAGACCCTGGACAGGTTGTCAGTCCATTACAGGGCAGACACACAGACAGACACATTGTCTCACACACACACACACACACACACACAAACCTAGGGGCAATTCATGATCTCCAATTTACCCGACTGCATGAAGCCCATGGGGAGAGCTCCACACGTAGAGGGCCCAGGTTGCCCTAACCCTAACCCTAGCCCATGTCCTTCTTGCTGTGAGGCAAAAGTGCTACCCACTGTGCCACCATGATGTCCCCTAAAATATATATGGAATGAATTCAAACATCTTGTTTTTCTTGAAATGTATATTATTCTTCATTTGCTCTCAGTCACCATAAAATCTCTTAGTCCTTTCAGTTATGTCCTGTTTCACTGTAGTATAAACATTTTCCCCTATTTCTATTGAGAAATACTGAAAACAGACAAATCTATCTGACATAGCTAGGTAAAGAATATCATTGAACCATAACCAAAAGATTGCCATCTGAAATGGTTGGAAACTTGCCAGGAACTGGACCCACAAGCACACCATCCTACCACACAATGACAAGTAAGGTAATGGATAGAAAAAAAAGCCTAATGATCACACAATTAAAATGGCATAATTTACTTAATTCTTGTGGAATTCAAGTTTATAAATAAAAAACTGTCAAAAAAATGAAACTTTTCAGGAAAGAAGTCTTTCTTGAGAACATCTCAGAGAGCACATGTACGTCAACAGCCATAATTACAACTACAATTGGCATTGCATGCTGGGGTCAGATAACACAAAAGTCTAACTTTGTGGTCATGCACAGCATCAACATGTTTGGCAACAAAAAGAGATTGTATACAAGAAGGAGCACCTGATACCCAATGTAGTATATGGTTCTTGTGATATTTTTACAGCATCACAAATTTCAGTTCAAAACCTGGCTACCTCTTCTGAGAGATTTAGACATGGCCACAGATAGAGCTTTCAACTAGATGAACCAAACACACTTCCAAATTAACCCTGAAATGTTTAGAGCAGCATATATTGAGCATCTCAGTTTCTGGATTTGAATAATAATAATAATAATAATAATAATAATAATAATAGTAATAATAGTAATAATAATATCAAATTATATTTTTTTCTTACCTTGTTATACATTAAAGGAATAGACTGGCAATTATTCTGGACTAGTATCACACAATATTAATTGTAAGGGTGCCTACTTACATTTAAATAAAATGATACAGTATTCCTCTATACTGTGTGAGCTCACATACCACACTGTATGTGTTATGTCTTTTATATATTAATTTTTTAAAAGTTTGCCTATATGAAAACATGTATTAATACATACAACATATTCTCACAGCACCAGCCCCATTGTCATAACTGGCCACATACACTAACTCACCACTTTATTAGAAACACCTGTAAAGTTTCACATCAAATATAAAAATGCAAAGCAAATTGTGATCTCCTGCCAGATGGGCTGGTTTGTGTATTTCAGCAACTGCTTATCTCTTGAGATGTTCATGCACAGTACACACAGTTTAAAAAACATGCATTGAGCAGAAGCTCTGTGGGCAGAAATGCATTGTGAGACAGGTCAGAAGAGATGGCCAGATATGTAAGAGATGACAGGGAGGCTTTGGTAGGGTGAGGGATATGACAAAATTATCATAGAAGCATCTTCAAGAATCATTATATGTTACTTGATATCACAGTATATGTCTGCTCACAAACTGTCAGCAGTACAGTGGTGTGTTGCATTCATAAACTGTTTGATAGCATTCTATTGAATTTCTTCTAAAATGTAACATTTATATACATTAAACAAACAAACAAACAAACAAACAATCAACAAACAAGTGGTAACTTTACAACTATAATAATGCACAAAATCCGGAACCTTGAGTCAGATGAGCTTTAACAGCAGATGACCACATTGGGTTCCACCCCTTTACACAAGAACAGGAATATGAAGCTACACTAGGCACAGACTCACTGAATGGAAAGTCTAAGATTGGAAAAGATGATTGCCTTATCTTCATCTGCATGGTATTATGTGTTGTGCTGTTGATACATGATTGGCTGTTTGGATAATTGCATGAATGAGCAGGTGTACTAGTGATCCTAATACAGTACTCAGTGAGTGTATATACTAGTATATCATTCATTCCTATTGCTGGTCAATCTTTAACGTGCTTTGATCTATAAATTGTAACCATAAGAAACCAAATGCTCCTGTCATTCAGAAACCTCAGGACAGCTGTCAGTACAACTAACATAAATGCAGCCACTTGATCAAGTTTAATAAAATTGATATTTATTCCCTTTTTTGAGTATATGGTGACATGATGAGTGTTTGATGTTTGGGTTCCCGTATTGTACCCAGTCCATTTAATTTTAGCGCCAAATGGACAAAAGTATTCCAAAGGTTATCTGAACAACTACAACTCAAACCTATTAGGTAAGCATCTTTTTATCATGTACCAAGAGTTTCCCTAATGAACATGCTGTCTACAGTGATTTCACAAGTTGTGTATGGGTATCATCAAAGTGTATTATATTTTAAGGCCTTCACACATAAATTGATGATATCCTAAATACAAAATCCTCCAATTTTCAAGTATTTAAAACAGAAGGAAAACCATTGTTCACTTTTAACAGCCTATAATAAAAGTGGTGATAGCTAGCCAATGAGGCAGATACCTTTGTCTTAACGGCAGTCATGGTGTGTGAGCAACAACAACCATAACACCAATAATGACAGATGCAGCACCTCTTTGAAACCCGCTTTCTCTTCTGTGCTGTACTGTTGCACTGTAAAAAGTAATAAAAAGAAATCTATGAAGCAGAGATCAAAAAGGACCAATATGACCCTTACTCTAAATAAACATAACATTGCTAGAGAATAGAGGCAACTGGTCCCATACAAAAAAAGGAAACATGTAGTCTAAGTCATATGTGGTTCTATAGCACAAAACCATAGCACCATATGTGTCAAATACAAAATTATGAGTGTTATAATATGATAAGCATGATGTAGTGGGTAGTGTTGTCACCAGCAGCTCCAGGGATCTGTCTGTCTAGATTACTGTCTGTGTGGAATTTCACAATCAAACCTTCCCATGGAAGTGTATGCAGGTGAATACTATTTAATTGTCCCTAGGTGTAAAGGTGTGTATGGTGGTCATGTACAGTTTTCCTGGTACAATAAAAATAACTGAGAGTGTGAAATACTGAAACTCAGAGGGACAGATGCATTATATATGTACTAGTATATACAAGCAGGGGCAGATGATATAAATGAACTTTCTCTTTCATGAACAGGAGGATCAGACAATGGTGGCCACAGACTGTTGAGCAGCTCAAGGCTTGTATCCAGGAAGAATGGGCAAAAATTCCACTAGCAAAAAAAAAAAACACAAATTAGTGTCTTCAATTCTCAAATTACTAAAAAATATAATTCAAAGAAATGGTGATGTGACCCAATGTGTTGCAGCCACCAATTTCTTAATTTTATTTATGTTTAACAGATAGGATTAAGTTAATCATTGCAAACACCGAAAGTCTTTTCTTTGTCCGTTTGTCTGTTAAATAAAGTGAATTAACAAATTATGTATTTCAGTTTTTATTGAATTTCTGGGAATGAGTTTCTTTTCCCCACAGCGTTTCTGTTTACCATGCTTGTGACTGGGATCGGATATAAAGCTCAGCTATAATGGTTTCAATATTTATTACCCACCAAGAATAACAAGAAAACGGTTATTAATAGCCACAAGCAAGCAGTATGAAAAGAGAATGACAATGGATTTCTATGATTCCATATTGTAACAGTGCTGCATTTCTGGCAGCATTGTTTATGTTCCTCAACAACTCAACAACAGAAACAACAACTTGTCCTTAAGAGTTCTCTAATAGATTCCTACAGTATATACACTATATTGCCAAAATGTATTCACTCATCCAACCAAATCATTGAATTCAGGTGTTGCAATCACTTCCATGGAAACAGGTGTATAAAATCAAGCACCTGGGCATGCAGACTGCTTCTACAAACATTTGTGAAAGAATGGGTTGCTCTCAGGAGCTCAGTGAATTCCGGTGTGGTACCATGATAGTATGCCACCTGTGCAACAAGTCCAGTTGTGAAATTCCCTCACTACTAAATATTCCACAGTCAACTGTCAGTGGTATTATAACAAAGTGGAAGCGAATGGGAATGACAGCAACTCAGCCACAAAGTGGTAGGCCCCGTAAAATGACAGAGCAGGGTTAGCGGATGCTGAGGTGCATAGTGCACAGAGGTCTCCAACTTTCTGCAGAGTCAATCTCTACAGACCTCCAAACTTCATGTGGCCTTCTGATTAGCTCAAGAACAGTGTATAGAGCTTCAATGAATGGGATTACATGGCCAAGCAGCTGTATCCAAGACTTACACCACCAAGTGCAATGCAAAGCGTTGGATGCAGTGGTGTAAAGCACACAGCCACTGGACTCTAAGCAGTGGAGACATGTTCTCTGGAGTCACGAATCACGCTTCTCCTTCTTGCAATCTGATGGATGAGTCTGGGTTTGGCAGTTGCCAGGAGAACAGTACGTGTCTGACTGCATTGTGCCAAGTGTAAAGATTGGTGGAGGGGAATTATGGCGTGGGCTTGTTTTTCAGTAGTTGGGATCAGCCCCTTAGTTCCACTGAAAGGGATTCTTAATGCTTCAGCATACCAAGAGATTTCATGCTC
Source organism: Hassar affinis (assembly GCA_025674545.1). NCBI lineage: Eukaryota > Metazoa > Chordata > Actinopteri > Siluriformes > Doradidae > Hassar > Hassar affinis. Next base: position 12,717,908 of record JAOVYV010000002.1, on the reverse strand, counting down.
CCAACTTTGTGGGAATCCTGTTCCAACATGACTACACACCAGTGAAAAAAGCAAGGTCCATAAAGACATGGATGAGTGAGTTTGATGTAGAAGAACTTGACTGGCCTGCACAGAGTCCTGACCTCAACTCAATAGAACACCTTTGCGATAAAAAGTGGAGACTGTGAGCCATGCCTTCTTGCCCAACATTAGTGTCCAACCTCACAAATGCGCTTCTGGAACAATGGTCAAAAATTTCCATAAACACACTCCTAATAAAAGTTGAAGCTGTTATAGCTGCAAAGGGTGGGCTGACATGATATTAAACCCTATGGATTAAGAATGGGATGTCACTCAAGTTCATGTGCATGTGCAGGCAGGCTAATGATTACTTTTGGTAATAGACTGTGTTATTTATATAATTTATATATAAAATAAGTCTTTTCCTACCTTGTAGTATAATGTAAGCATGATGAAACATATGGTCTGAAGCCTTTCTCCAGCTTGGCAAAAGAGGCTTTGTGAGTATTCTTCATGTCGCACTTCCTTCTTGCATCCTTCGTTCTTCTTCCTCTATCCATCTGACTGTCCCATCTGCCCGGCTCACCACTATGGGGTGTAGATCTTTCTGCTGCTCTGCTCCCAAGCTCTGGAA
>JAOVYV010000002.1:12700033-12711804 GCA_025674545.1 Hassar affinis | reverse complement strand
TATTGGACAACTGTTAAAATTCATATTATGATTATTTTATAATATGAATTATATTATGAATTAACTAGTTTTGATGCCTTCAGTGAGAATCTACAATGTAAGTAGTCATGAAAATAAAGAAAACGCATTGAATGAGAAGGTGTGTCCAAACTTTTGGCCTGTACTGTATATTATCTCATCTCATCTTATCTCATCTCATTTCATGCTACTAATACTTATATTTAGTAGCATGTATAATAGTATCTAGATATCTGACCATCACACCCACATGTGGGCCAATTTCCCCAAATTGTTGCTACAAAGTTGCAAGCACACAACTATGTACAATGTCTTTGTATATTCAAGCATTATCATTTCACTTGATTGGAACTAAAGGGCCCAAACTGTTTCATCATGACAATACACACCAGAGAGCTAGATAAAGACATAGCTTGCCAGAGTTGTTGTGGAAGAACCCAAGTGGACCAAGTACTGACCTCAACTCCACTGAACACCTTTAGGATGAATTAGAATGTTGACTGTGCACAAGGCCTTCTCATCTCACCAGTGCCCAACCTCAATAATGCTTTTGTTGCTGAATGGGCACAGATTCCTATGGCCATGCTCCAAAATCTAGTTGAAAGCCTTCCCAGGAGAGTGGAGGCTGTTACAACAGTAGGGGGAGTACCAACTCAATGTTAATGCCAAAGATTTTAAAACGAGCACATATACGTAGGTGTGACAGTCAGAGATCGACATACCTTCAGCCATATAATATATATCTGTCACAATTTGTCAATTTGTGACTGGGATTGTGCGTGCATTTACGTGTTAATAAAACATTTGCGTTCTTCAAAACAATTATCTTTAACAGTCAGTGGGGAAAAATATTGGTTTTAACTCAAATAGAAGTATTAGCAATCCATCTACACCCACAATAAAGCAGAATGAAACTCCAGCATACAAAATGACTGAGTGCATGAGGGCTTTCTTCAGAAATAAAAGGGTTTCAAAAGAGATGCAACATGGCAAAATGAAATTGTCCAGATTTTATAAGTGCACTTTATTAGTGGCCAGCATTAAAATAATGGAACGGCATTCAGAACTTTTCTATGGACTTAACCTTCAGAGCTTAAACTAGAAAACATCATTACCCAACTTTTTCTGTGAGCTATTGACACAAATCCTCTTTCATGTAGTAAAATGTGTAATCAGACTGTCAGTGAAACAGCAGACTTACCTCTGTATTGAAGTTCAGATCTTTTCATTCTCAGGACAAGTGTGAGTCTTAAGCCCAGCTATTCATGCTCTCGGATTCAGGTGGGTAACATATTAAAGGAAAAACTGGTGGCCCTTTATGCTTTCATCTGCATTTTGCTGGCAAAATTTGTGTCCATATGCCAACTTAAAGAAAAAGGTCACTGCAAATGAACACAAAATTATTCTGACTGAGTACCTTTATCTTGTGATGAAACATTTCTGTCCTGATATAGAGTGACTTTTCCAGAATGACAACCAAGGGATTACATGTGATCACAACAAGTGTTTCATGAGTGTGAAAATCTAAGTCACCTGTAAAAAAGCTGTAATGCATTTTACCACTCATGGGAGATTTTGGACCAACAGTGTGAGACGTGTGAGGAAGTGTTCTCTCCATCATTATCAATATTTACTGATAGAATATCTATTGGAAGAACAGATTTCATCCTTCCAGTACACTTCCAGAGAGTCTATGCCAAGGTCCACTAAAGCTGTACTTATGGTGATCTAACATCTTACAAAGACATTTAGTGTTTTTTTTCCTTCATCAAATGTTCATTTATATAACCATATAATGTAAATGCCTCCAATATAAACAAATGTAAAAATATGAGTTCATGCATTTCGAAAGAATGCATTTCAAAAGAACATTTTCTCTACCAGTTATGATGATGATATTGAGCACTGAATATCATGCTTCTAGAACCAAATACACACTCAAAATTGATGAAAGTCAGTGTGCATGAAGAGTACAAATGAACAAGGCAAATGGAGAACAATAAACTAATGTAATAATTTAACATATCCTTTATATAAACACAGTGTATATAAAGTGTTCCTTGAGATAAAGCCTTTTCAGTTTTCTAAACATTTTAGCATGCAAATGAACAGTTGGTAGAAAATTAGAACCACATCACCTTCCACTGACTGGTCTAGGGTTAAATCTTTATTAATATTAATATTATACATTATACAATTATCTAGCTTACCTACACACTGTTTACATATTCTTTTTCATGAAAGCCATGTGTATTTTTGCCAGATATCTTTATCCAAACTATTTTACAGGTGAACTCATATTGATGAGTTAAGGCCCTTTGTCAACTGCCTAGTGGTTGTTCTCTGGAAGTCATGTGATTCAAACTTATAGCTGGTTTATAAACTTAATCAAAATTTTATTTAAAAAAATACAATACTACTACTCCCCTATTTGTACTATGCATGTAGTCACAAATCAGTGAGGCCCAGTGTATGTACTGTGCGTCTGTGCATGGGCCACATAACAGACAAGGAGGCTTGCGAGATCACTGGACCTTGAGACTGTTGTGACAGTGGAGACAAGAGCTCTCCACCAGTCTGACATCCATGACCCAGCCAAGTGCACATACTAAATGCTTCATGAACTGTTTAATCTCTTTTTAAGATCTGCAAAGACTATTCCCGATAAATTTCTAAATTATGCCATGAAATTGTAAAAAGTTGTGAATGAATTTTTGTCTGTATATTTCCTCAAGACAAGCATTAATAATAGGAATGGTAATACCTTCTCCAAGGCATTTTGAAGTACAGCTTTTTAAACTATTTATGCTTACTTTTTAAGCTTTTTCCAATTTCCTCTATCCGATCTTGAAAGCTGGTGTAGCTGTCATTTGTTTATTGGATTATTGTTTATTATGTCGGAGGTGGCTATTGCTCGCACAGGTCATGAGACCACACGGAGCAGGGCTAACTGCAACCAGAACTCGAAAATACACGTAGAAATCACATAAATCACACAGAAATGATGAAGTTATAGCTTTACTTTGGTGTAATTTTTGAAAATAAAAAAGGTTACGTCGGAAGTCATTAGTGTGACAAGAGCGCCACCTTGCTTGACACAATACCACAATGAGCATTAACTTTACATCATTGTAGAATACCGTTTAGACAGAAATGTAGGTCATAACACAATTTAGACATCCGACTTTTGCACCAAAGCCATTTCTTTTTAATAAGCACTCAAAAAGATTCTCAAGAAGACTATTCTGTGGGATTAAAAAAAAACATCACAGTTAAATCCGTATTTTAAAACATGTGGACGATAACTCGAAAAAGAAATCATGTAAGCTACTCGTCTTCTGTAAGCTACAAATGGAGTGAGGGGACACCAAGAAAAAGAGTAGCTAAACCATACCTTCTCTTGTCGATGGGGTGCTACCGTTATCTTTTGTACCTTTGAAATGAATATTTCACCCGGAAATACGGATCTGGACCTTTTTTGCGATTTATGGTATTCATGCTAGATAATTGGATCGCCAATACCTTTTAGAATAAAGCTTTAAAAGGTAGGCTACACGTTATGGAACTTTCTACACACTACTAAAACTATAGGCTAGAAAGTGTGCCCTTGAGGTTGTAAATCCAATGTACACTTTAATACCCTTTTTTTCCCTGAGAGAGCACGAACCCGTATTAAGTTCCTTTGCCACTCCTGATATTTTGTCTTAGAAATTGCAGCTGTGAGAACATGTAGAAGTTGAAACCATCTTTAAGTCCAACGAAAGTGTTTGGATAAAGTGTAGGCTTGTGGTTTCGCGAGGCAATTGCGCCTCTCTGTGGCTCCACGCCGCTTCTGCGCTACGCGTCGCTGGCTGTTTCCTCCCACATTTAAGGTCACTGGTCAGTGAGAACGCAGCCGCTGTGGGCTGGATTGCTTTTAACCTGTAAAGAATAATTCACTGTCAAACTGTAATAGTGCCATTTTAAAACATACCGAAAACTATTTAAGGCGCTTAGTCTATGCAAAGCAGCGTGCTGGACTGGATGATGGATCTGTAATGAGGCTCTTGAGTGAGAGGATTCCTTGTGAAGGACTCTGTCGCCATCTCGTGGCTCTTTACAATTGCCATCTTTATTATCCTGTGCATGAAACTGTTCAGTATCTGGTTTGTGGCGGTGGGGTCAATGTAATCTGGATATTCGGCTAGGCAATAAAATAGTAGATTACTTCCTTTAAATTAAAAGTCCCTCTTATTATGGCACTGAGACCGCTCGTTATTTGGAGATGTGCGCGATAAAAATGATTTATGTGACCGTTCAAACGCTCGCGATTACCGAGATCCGATGAACTCATTTCCTGAAAAAAATCCATTTTTGAGGCATGAAATGGTATTATCCATGGGTTAGATAGATCGCATTCATATTATTTGTTTGCCTTTTTTGGTTGTGAAGTTTCTCTGAGACTCTGTAACTGAAACGAATTTCAGATAAATACAGTATTTCTAAAGCGATGACACGGAGCTGGATTATTTTTCCATCACAGGGGCCTGATGCAGTGGATGTGTGCTGCATGATGGATACTTATGGATAATGTTGGTTTGACACAAATTGCTCTTGCATCTACATATAATAGAAAAAAATAGTAGAATATTTTCTTTGACGCTAAATACAAAACGTTTTGAGATGACGTTCTTTAATAAAAAAAAATACACGTCACGATCAAGAAATAGACATTTTTGGTTGTGACGTTCCCTTACGATACCATCAAAAAACATCATTAATAAATATCAGTGTAATCTGAACGCGTAATGACCACTTAAATTAGTAGCTTCTGGCAAAGTAACTTGTTTAGTAGCCAGATTTATTTAGCAAATTTTTAATCGCACATTCTGCGTGTTATCGAAAATCTCGGTCATAGCCTTGGTCATTAAGATGTAAAATAAGGCATAATATTTAAATGCACAGTCTCGTCGACATGCACAAAAAATTCTTTCCATAGTAGTAGAAAGTTCAGAAAACACCAGTGACATTGCCAGACTAAAGGCAGGACATAAAAAGCATTAAATTTGGTGTCTTAAATAGTTTGGTAGGAGTATCACCCATGACTTTGCAGGGCAGACAATAATCGTCCTCTTTCACTAGGCAGAAGAGATGACGGACAGGGTAAAAGGAATGAGAGAACTGTTGTGAGCAGTGCTATATCAAGGAAGAAGGACTCCCTGTTATCTGTGAATAGCTTTGCTTCTTTCCCGAATAGATATAGCACGAATTTTTAATTCGTTTTTCTTTGAGAGACAACAATGCTGTGTTTGAAAGCTGGACACAATTTGGGTTTTGTGAAGGATCCCTTTCTCCTCTCGTGGGCCCAGCTGTCCATATGGAAGAGAACGTGTACAACAAGGACCACAATGGCACCAACAGACAGGCTCACAAAAAAAGAAACAAGGATGTATCTCCCTGATTCGGGATGCACTGACCGACATAAAGAGACTGAATAGTACCAAGAAACTCCGACACACACACACACACACACACACACACACACACACACACACACACACACACACTTCAACAAAGAATACACTCCCCCTTTTAAAATGTACGCCTCTAACATCCACAACAACCGACCCCAAGGCTTTGTGTTCTTTTTCTGTCGGGTACAGTATATTGTGTAACGATAGACTGCTCTGTCACTTTGGTTAACTGTGTCGACTATTGGATTAGCATGACTAGTTCTAGCATTATTTTACGTACTAATGGATCATTTGTGGTCCATTTCAATTTCAATGTGACATACTAATGTGTCTACTAATATGTAACTAATATGGCAGACCAACCAGTGCATACATTTTGAATCTCGCTTTGTAAAATGAGCGAACCTAAGCAAATCAGTACATGCAATCTTAATACATGACTGAATTTGTTTAAGCTTTAAATATTTGTAAATCGTATTTGGTAATGTAGGCAAACAAATTGCACTGTACAAAATATATCTGCAAGGCATATTCTTAAAAAATAGACAACATATCTAACTTATTAGTAAAGTTTGGCCGTTCAGAAATGTCACCACGCGTTTAAGGTTTCATTTAGATAAAAACGTATACTATATCAACAAGTCTGGTAATTCAGCGCGCAATAAAACTTGGTGCCCGCAGAATCCCTTTTTTAGGGGAAAAGGCTCTGGTCCCATGACACGGACTTCTGTAAATAATTAGCACCGTGTGTCAATCCACGAGTTTGTTTAATGATAGTGGGGTCGCTCTGACATCTGTTGTTATTTGCGGGGAAAACAAGCCAAGTAAGATTTTTCTGTTGGGTATTCTAGCTACTTCAGATATTGAACAAGACAATAAATCCTCCGCGCAGAGAGAAAGATTTGCGGAATATATATTTCTATCTTGTATTTCTGGGCAATGTTTAATTACGCTCTCACGGGTTATCATAAAGCTAAAAGGATTAAACAGATTTATTTATTCTTTCTGTGTTAAAAACAGGCACAAAGATTTAGCTTATGTATTCAAATGGATTTAATATTGGACATGGTGCATATCAAACATGCAATACTACTTATACTTCTTAATTAGCCCACAGCACAAGCCACAATGTAGTACTAAAGTACTAGGCTATCTAAAGCGATTTCATTGGCTCAGTATAAAGTTTTAAAAGTAAAAGCAGAGTAACAGAATAAAGTGATTCAAGCATGATTTATTTTTCTTGTAAATGTGCCATTTCACCGCTCGGGTTGTGGAGTACCGCACAGAACAGAAGAGAGCTAGCGGATGAAAGGCTGCTTAACGGCTGAAGCCCTCTTATATTAAGTAAGTGGATTTTTACCCCATTTCACAAGTGACTTTAGCCTTCTTATTGATGAAGTGACTATACATATAAATTCAGAAAATGGAGGCAATTAATGCCCTTTCTGAAAGCAGAGCGGAACAAATTTATACATACCCATGCGACTTTGTTCGACAGTAGTCTTTCTATAAAAGACTCATGAAAACATTCCATAAAAAAGGCAAGTGCGATCTTTTTTTCGTTCGTTAAGGAGTCCTTCTACGAAAATCACGATGAAACTAAAAACAACAAGCAATTAATCCAGTCCGTCCTTCTGTCAAAAACCAGACGCAATCCAAAGCGAAATTTCTGAAACACAGGATTTTATTAAAAGTCTTATAAAAATTGGGGTATCCTATTATTCATCACCGCTCTTTGCAACGGCTGTCAACATTTTATAGAGATATTTATCGATAACTGTTGTTCCTTTTTTTCCACCTCCCTGGGAATATATCTATGTTTTCATACCTAGATGAGCGCCCAAATATATCTGCATTGTATACACTTACCACAGATATTTACAAAGAAAAGAAACCAAATAAAATAAGCTAAAAGTTGCCAATGTTTTATTCATGGCCATAAATATTTTGGGTCCATCGTAAAACCTAGAAATAAAATTTTCTATAATTATAAAGTGGTCTTGTACGTGCTTATAACACGAGGGACAAAAAGGAAAACATTTCTACAACACACAATAATATTTTACAAAAATTCACAAGAGCTTCAACATTCTCGGATCTGGGAGAAAGAGCTGGACCCGGTTTTCTGAACGAAAACAAATGTAAACACGGCGCACACATCAGCCCCGAAAATAAAACGGCGAGAATGGGTCGAGCTGCGCAAACCAGTCTTTTCTTTATTTTCGTTGGAAAATAAAAAAACTCTCTAACGAGGTCTCTGAAACGCAGCCCTGTCCAAAAAATCTCTACTGCTTCACCAGGTCCACTGTTGCGTTTGCACCAAGTGCGCCGTGGGGAAGTGCGGCGTGGCGGCGGCGCTGTAATGCGCGTTATACTGCATGTGCTGCAGAGACTGAGCGCTGTAGGCAGAGAACGGAATGCTCGCCTGAAACGTGGCCGCCAGGTCCTGAGTTTTTAGCGCGTGGCACGGTTTGCCGTCCCTGACTAACACGGGCACAGCCACGCGCCGCGGGGAAGGAAGGTGGCTCACTTCCATACCTTTCTCCGCGCGGGCTCGCTTCATCTTGTAGCGATGGTTCTGAAACCAGATTTTCACTTGAGTGGGCGTGAGACGGATCAGGCTGGCCAGGTGCTCTCGTTCGGGGGCTGAGAGGTAGCGCTGCTGTCGGAAACGCCGCTCCAGCTCATACGTCTGCGCTTTGGAGAACAGCACTCGCCGCTTGCGCTTCTTCCCGGAGTCGCTGCCGCTGCTCGAAGTTTCTTTGTCGTTGTCGGGTGACTCGTCTGCCGACGGCTCGGGAGATTTAGCGGACGAGTCCTGAGAGGTTGCAGATAGACCGTGCACTGTGTAGAAATATTAACAGTCAGTATAAGCATTTACATATGAATATATAAAATACCACAAAATGACCAAGTATCCCAACATTTCAGAACTCATATGCAAACAAAAAATAATTATATTTACGATTTAATTCAAAATGCAGATTACACCTTCTTGCGCAAATTATATTGCTAAAATAAATATTAGTCACTGACTATAAGGTCCAATTAATTATAAAGAAAGCTAAAGTCTTTTATACACAATACTAGTTCATTTGCAAATAGATACAAAGTAATTGCATTTTTAGTCATCACTGAGCTATATCTATGCACAAATTAAAGCGAGTTCGCAGCACAGCGTAGGATGACGCCTTACGACAAGTGCAACAGTAAACATGGGTAGAGAAAATAACACACATGCTATAGGAATCTTACCAAAAATCCGATACTACATGTTATACATTTAAAAACGGGGTCGGAAAATCCCTATTAAAGCAGCAAATGAAGTTGGGAGTCTTGAACAGTACTTACATGAGTACTGAATGGTGTCGGTAGTTGCAAGCCACCTGGTGTATGGATTGTCAGTGTTATCGTAAAAGGGGTTCTTTAAAGGCAGGTTTTGGACATTATCTATCGGGCTTTGCACCAGCACGCCAGGTGTTTTAGTCGACTCCGAGCCCTCCGTATCCTCCTCAGTGCCAGTGATAGATCCTTCTTCATCGTTTGTATCAGGGAGGTCCAAAATGTCCTTCACCGAAAAACCCGTCTTTGTGTTGGTCAACGACATGTTCTGGGACGGCAGATGCAGTTAATGCTGGAAAGTTGCTGCACCACTTTGGCAATCCGCTGTTTAAAGGGAAAGAATCACAAATGCACAAGCGATGTTTGGTGAACGCAGAGGATCAATGCAGAGAATCAGCACGAAGCACAGTGAAGGCGACTCATGGGGCTCGGTCGGTACGCATTGCCTGAAAAAGTAGCGGAGGAATCAGTTCTGTAAGTCCAGGAAGAGCGGCACAGAGAGTGAAGAGCTATCGCTGCTTCATAGATATCGCGCTACGGCTGGGTGTTAGGGGGGAAATAAGCCATTACCGGACTGATCAGTCCATATAAGGTTGGACTCAACACATGAACCTGCAGTGAAAAAGCATTAAAAACGCAAAAGGTTGGCCACGTGTGGGCGGGTCTTGGGAGTCAAGTGGATGAAGACAGTGTTTGCCGATGTGAAATTGTGGGTTTTGGGGAGATCCGAGCCTATACCATTGGTGCTTCACAACATGATGAGTGGTATAACGTGTCAATTAATTACAAAGATGGGGAGGGCCTTTTTACACCCTATTTACATACAAAGGACCTCCAAGTAGCTTTATACACGGCACAGAGCAACTTGAAAGCGCGCTTTAGCAAAGCGTCCGTGAAAAAAAAAACGTTTGAGCAAAAATTCAAATATATTCATGTATTATAAATCGAAAACATGTTTGTTTTGCACACTTTTTGCACACTTTTCTGCATATATTGGCGTATATTCCAATACTCATACTATCTCAGTTGGCAAAAAGGATAATTTATGTAAACCTTCTAGGTCAATATTTTAGTTCAGGATTAAGATGAAGAGCTTTCACTAGACATGATTAAGTCATCAAATACCACAGCAGTAGAACACATTTTAATAATAATAATAATAATAATAATAATAATAATAATATTATTATTATTATTATTATTATTATTATTATTATTAATAATAATAATAATAATAATAATAATAATTTTGTTGACAGTGAATGATTACCGTCTCAGAGATGATAATGCAATTATTAGTGAGTTATTATCTTGAACTGACTCCGAATTCTTATAACATACTCTTTGCAATCTAAAGTCTCTCCGCAGCAATCAAAGGCATATTTAAGATTAAATTATTAAGTTTTTTTTTCCCCTCTCTTTGCATTCTGCTCCACGCAAATGCAGAACAGGCAAATTGTTCCTCTTTTCTCCCCTTTATTACGCTTCACTCTTACTGGTTCTTTTCGTTGCCCTAGCTTTCAGAAAAGCAAAGCATTATTGTTGATCGGTGTCTTTTCCTCTCGGTCTTTACCCCTCCCGTCTCTCTTTTCTTTTTGCCTGTGTGCCTCCTATCTCGTATGTGATGTGGGTGACAATGTTGCACGTTTTGAGCCAGTTCTCTGCTCATCCTGGGTGGTCGAGCCCGGGCAAACACAAATACAAACCGATTGCTAAGCTGCAGACAATGGAGGAAATGTAGACAAATGTCCGGCTCCTGTTGGAAGCCTTTGTCCGGCCGCAGTTTTTGCATTTATTTAAGGACCAAAATAATAGATGATTGACGCCCGTGTACAATACATTCTAACTGTTTGGAATAAATCTGAGGTTGTTCCTAGTTGTCATGGCATTCAACTGCATTCAGTGAACTATCTCTTCATTCATTTGAGCCCCTTCGCGATATTAAAGAAAGTCCTTAATTTTTCCCTTTCTCTCCACCGCCCCCCAACACACACACACACACACACACACACACACACACACGTTCATAAATGCACGGTTAATAAATAAATCAAATAATAATAATAATAATAATAATAATAATAATAATATAGATACATTTGAAATCTCCCAGCACACGTTCCAACATGTATAATTTTACGTATTTATCGTATCTAGCGTATTCTGTTTGTCCTATAATCAGTTACCTGGAATGTAAATGCTTCACCGGAGTTTTGCTTAGAATTAATCATGCAGCGACATATGCAGGACAATGGCAGCATTGAACTCGCCGGGCCTGGAGCAAAGTCTAACACTAAGCGCTTTTGCAAGGTCATTCTCAGCACTGTCGCCGGAGTAAAGACACACTGGCATACACACGCACCGTGCTTGGTAAAAAAAAAAAAAGATGCAAAAAAAGATGCTAAGAAATTAACCTAGCTCACAATGAACTTCATAGAATCAAACACCAGAACGCTGCCGTTTTTACTTCAGTAACATGTCCTTTTATAATTCCATGAGATTTGCCCGGGATGAATTATATGCAAAAGATACGATGCATTAATGACTCTAACACGAGATTATTTCCGTAGCAGTCTTGCGTCACGTAAACTGCGCGCTCTAACGGATGACGGAAGCAGCGGTCGTGCGCGGGGTGCGGCCACTCTTATTTAAACAACTCAAGCGAGGAGGAGTTAGGCAAGTAGAAGTAAATGTGCACAGGCTAAGTGGCCATACTTCACTTGAAGAGCCATGCCTCGTGTTTACCTGTTTACATTTACAGGTATAGCTCTGGGAACACACTCCCGCAAAGCATGCCGCAATTTAGCTGATTTGTTCGACTCGTGTAAATCCTGATGAGTGCTTTCAACAAAAGCACTCGCTTAGCGCTCTCTACACTGCTCTGCTGTCTCCAACCAAACAACAAAAGAGAGCAACAGACATGAAATAGAAAAAAAGAAAAAGATATATGAAATCTAT
>JAOVYV010000002.1:12674627-12697839 GCA_025674545.1 Hassar affinis | reverse complement strand
TATACACACACACTAAGCAGAGTATATACAGCGTATCCTCTTTATACGACACACATTTGTAATATGCAACTCAAACATACTAATACTATAATCGCAGTCACAGTCTGTGCGTGTGTGTGTGTGTGGGAGAAAGAGAGAGAGAGAGAGAGAGAGAGAGAGATCACCTCGTAGAGAGGCTAAGTGATAAAGGTAAACGTGCTCACCTGGCGGTTTAAGGAAGAGTGGTGTAGTCAGAGTTAAGACACTATGCCGTTAATGAAATATCTTCAAATGGAAGTCAGGAGTGCACACGCCTCGATAAGCCTGATGTGCTTTTTATACCCGGCCAGCAAGTGCTGCTCTCCTCTTATTGTCCAAGTGCGTTTGCATAGCTGGCCAAGTGGCTCTGCTGTAGCTGCCTCGCTAACACTGCACCTTGTTTGTTTTCCCCCGCAATGACGTGAGGCAAAATATTGGCCATATGTTCATCGACAATAAATTGGTCATGAGAGCAAACACGGCCGCCTCCTGTCCGGGCTTTTAGCTGCGTGCATGGTACAAAATCGCCAAATCTGTTGTTTCTCTACAAGTTCCTGGACGTCTTCATTTAATCTGTGACGAAGTATAAAATTATTTCACAATATTTGGATTAATATGGTCCTAACATGTCTCTTGCAGGAGATGTCCATTTACTTCAGTTCACCTGGCTGATATCTTGTTTACTAAATCGTTTGGTTACCAGGGGTTTATACAGTCAGAGGGCAGATGTGGCATGTTACTTTGGGAGAAAACACAGTTTACCTAAGATACTATGAGGCAAGTGCTGACATCCGAGGTCAAAGTAGTTGTACTCTCAACTCGCAGAGATACAAAGCGTGCGTTAAGCTTTAGAATTGATGTGAGTTTGAACCTCAAGTAACAGAAGTGTTTATAAGCGATTTGATACAGTAATATAACTTATACAACATCTCTATTCAACATTAATAACGTAAGATACACAGTAGCCAAATATAACTTGTACAACATTAACTATAGTTAATTGTACGAAGAGACTTGTACCCAATTTAACTTCTTATAGGCTACATGAATGAACGGATACTGTTTATTTTTGTATAACAGTAATTATGTACTCATAATGAGGCAAAATAAGTAAGTACCACTTTAGCGTGAGAATATTAAGCCTTTGGTAGTTGTGATGCCAAAATACCATTTACTCACAACTATTCCGGCCTGCCACCCTAATGGGCGAGCAATTAAGTGAAAATGAGCCTTCAAAGGAACTAAAAACCTGAAAAGTTCCTTGTTTTTATATTTTTGATTAAAATTTAATTAATGACATGCCCTTGATTTTCGGTGTTGAATCAATATTCGATATAACTGCTATTCAGACAAAAAAAATCAGTCTCCCTGTCGGAAAATTCTTGTACAATAACTCCTGTTTTAACACCGACATCCCCTTTCCCCTTTATTTATTTGGTCATTTGTAAGTATATATGCATGCATGTTTATGTATGTATGTATCTGTGTGTGTGTGTGTGTGTGTGTGTGTGTGAGAGAGAGAGAGAGAGAGAGAGAAGAGAGCCATAAAGAGCTAACCTCTCTTCTTCGCTAACTGAGGAGGGCAGCTTGAATGAGCAATTTTACTGTGTGCAGCCTGGAATCCTCTTATTATAATGATGGTGTTGCCAAGTAATGCAGAAGCAAGAAGCAGTCAATGAAGAATACATTACTGATAAGTTTTGTAGTTCTCCACTTTGCTGATGAAAGACTTAGATTAGTCCAGCGCTATCTCTTTTCTTAAGAGTACTGCTAAGACATGCCGAATACAAATAAATAAAATGGCCTCATTACAGCATTCAAATTCCACATTAACCTAAAGTAGTGGGTAAGACCTGCAATGTATTCATGCAGCTCCTAGTCAGTACAAAAATCCTTTCCACTCACCCTAGCATGTGAATCCTCTTGTGCCGTGGGAGTTCCATTAAATCTACTCGGAAGGCCAACTAAAAGACCTTCAGAAAGACGATGGGGAAGATAGACCCTTGTGGTCAAGCTATTAGGACTCATCCCTGCCTAAAGCCTGATGACTAAGACACTTCAGATGAGCTGGACAAGCACACAGAGCACATAAAGACACCAATGGCATGCCATTCTTTAATCTATCAGTTCAAGTTTCGATATACCAGCCACTCAAAGGAAGACACTCGTGAGGAAGGAATGCTTCTCCACAAACGTAACTGAGAGCTCTGTGCATTCTCAACTAAGGGTGCACTTTGAGGAAAAATGTTCAATTAACACCCATGTGCCCTCGTACATTTTAGTGTGAGAAAGATTCCTGATCTTGGGACTTGTTAAGACTTTAATTTTTGGTTAGTGTGATGACCACTGTTATCAACATAAAAGCCACCATTTTACACTGCTGACTGAAACACATTTAGCGATATCTCTGATTAAATGGTGCCTCAAGATGCCAGGCAGCAAATTGGGCAACAATTTAAAAATAAAGGATTGATTCTCTATGAACCAGACAAAAGCTTTGAAATTAAAAACCAGCTTGATGCTGGAAGAGAAGTAATTCTGCGGAAACCAAACCCAGAGAAGGCTCTACACCTTTCTGATGCAAGTGGGGCAACCGAACGATGGCTGGTGATGGGAATAGTTATAAGCAAAAGCAACTTAACCAAGAAATTTCTATTGTCAATGCAAACCACTCAGAAGTTTACATTTTTCAGTTGTGGAAACTGTGTGATAAATGTGTGGTGAATGTAATGGTAGTCTCTGTATCCAGTGGCAAAAATGAAAAGTATAAATGGAAAGTATTGTCTTTTCACTAGTACCAGCTGTGTTCTTAGCAGAAACATAATTGTATTTATAGATAACATTCTCCCAAAGCCTGGTGATGGTGAAGACCTTGCTCCCTTCATTTCTTACAACAAGCCTTTTCAAGAAACTATTTTTAAGAATACTACAGGTAGTTCATAAAATCTCTAGCAGTCACATTTAATACTGCAAACAAGACAAGTTCATTGAAGTTGGTAAAAAGTATGAATGAGAAAGAACAGAATTATTTCTACTATTCACAGTGAAACTTAAAATAGAGCCCTACAAAGGTGAAATTAGGCATAACCATAAATAACAACAAGTTTATCAATCAAAGGGTGATCTAAAGATAGATTAATGACCAAAAGCCATTGCTTTTGTTCAGGGCAACAGTATATATTGTGGGTTTTTTTTCAATTTGGTATTTTCAATGGGCTAGATATTAAACTGAATTTATACCATGACAGTGGCAACAGAAATTAATAGAAATGAACAACTGTTCATTTAAAAAAAAGTGATGGAAATGTTTGATATTTTCCATGACTGTACATTTGCATAGATTATTTGTTTAGAAACCAGAAGGGGTGGGGGTAATCAATATGAACACGTGGAAGGCTTAGCCACTGATTAGGTGTCTGTCTTATCTGCAATCACCCCTTAGAAGCTCAGTTGTAACTCACAGTCAGAGAGAAATCAAAACTAAACAGCAATTAGTTCATGTGCACCACATAAAGACAGAAAAAGTAAAGTCAAGAAGTCAAGTCAACCAAATATCCAATAAACAACTCACTGACAAGTTTAGACATGTATTTTTTTATGACCGTATTATTGTGCTGCAGTTGCAAATTCCACAATTAACAGCGATGAATACTGATTAAAACACGTTCTCTTCCTTTACACATTTTCTTAGACAGTTTCTTTTGTGGTGGCAGGGATAGGCTGTACATACCATTTCTGAATATTGCATCATCTCTTTCCACATGTTAGAATCAAGCCTGTCATGGAAAAAGAAAAAGACAATTTTTTGGCAACTTACAAGTACAGCAATACTTGCTTGAAGGTATTCAAATAGTGAAAAATACTTATAGTGCATGTTTCTTTTCATGATACTTGTATTTTTCTGCATTTCTCTGCAGTCTAGCTTGTGGTAAATGTGGTAAAGGCAGTTATACTTGCCAGTCAGACTTCCTGGCACCACTGCCATGTCACATCACGTTGCCACGTCACATGGTAAATCAGACCAGCCCTGGCCTTGGTGGCACTCAACATCTTCTCTGCTCCCCTTAAACAATGAAGAGTTTGGCTTCCACAGATTTGCCGATGTCTGCACAAATGTCTTTCACACACCATCTGCAATCCTCCAGGCTGCAAGCTGCTACACTGGCAATATAATATCACTGTGCCCATGGTCCAAATAAGCAGGCTGTCCAAAGATAGTCAAGGAAGTTATGTTTCTATATGAAACAGCCTACAAAAATGAGAGCAAAAGAATTTCATTTCAGATAAAAAATATTTTTGCTATATCACTGTAGTAGTGGCACAATAAGAAGATATTAAGTAGTCATTCTTCACACCCTCAAAGCATAACAAGAGCTTACTTCACATTTCAAAAGGATCTTTCATTCCATTTCACTCACTTCCACATCTGATGTACTTGACAATATCTGTTTACTTTCAATGTCCATTCTTACAAAGAAGCTAATGTCTGAATAGTATCTAGACTTAAAAGATGCAACAAGATAATCCAAATTTCCTTTAAAATTTTCATTTTTAGAGATCACTATCCCTGATGAGCAAAGAATCACACCAGTTGAAAGAGATGATAGAAGCTTTCTCTGATTGAGATGCTGATAATTTTCTCCAATAATCCTTGCCTGGTAATGAATATTAGCGCATGCATAATTTTGTTGAATGAGGAATGACTAGACAACTGATTTATATTAGAATAACCACTTATCAAAACATTTTCAGAATTTCATTGGGAAGATGATAACCCCCTCCCCAATGTCTTAAGTGTCTGAGATCAAGACTTATGATATTATGAAATATTATAATTCATGAGAATGTGGACAAAATATTCTTCCTGGATTCTCTGTATGTCTCATCTGGGTGTGCTTCTTAGGCAGCCAGAGTGTACTGGCTTTTAAATCAAGGTTGAGTTAGTGTTTCTACTCCAGGTAGGCCAGACATACAAAGAGAGAAGACCACAGTTTAAAAATGGTGGTAACACTCACCTTGAACCTGACATCACCTCAGAAAGAAACACATTACCCATCTGCTTTTTCTGAAGCCTCTTAATTAACACATCGAAAAGAAAAGCAGAGAAGAAGAGCAAGAAATTCAATGTGTCATCTACAGATGGGCAGACAAATTTCAGGATAATTGTGCAGGAGATATACTCTTTATATTGGACCTATGATGGCAATTAGCACGTTTTGTGGAGAGGGGAAAACTTTCATCTAAAGTGGTCAAGATGACAATTTGTCATGATAGATTGAAGTCCATCTGTGAAGGGAATCAAATTTGCTGTCCATTCTTCAATACTGAAAGGGTGCTTTTATAAGGTGATATCAATTGAAGAATAACATGCAAAGGACCTATGAAGAACTCATCTTCAAGCAACCTTAATTGCCCATCTCTTTTTTTTTCAATGCATATAAACACATCTCCACAATGAAGGCAAAAATCCTATCCAACTATGCCATTTGGCATGTAGCCAAACACACTTTAAATTTAATTAATAAAATGAAAACAAATAAAAATAAAAGCTTCTCTGCATTTATATACCGACCACATTATACAACGCCACAATGTAATATTTACAAAATACACATATTGTATACACTATGTGGTGCATTGTGTAGTTACACCATAGAAGTAGAAATGTGATTCCTTAGATTTCTTAAAGATTACACTTACATGCAAAATACAGAAAGAGAAACTGAGCGAGTAAGAACAGGGGAGAGAACATGCAAGTGCCACTCTGATCTACAAAGCCAGATGTGGGCTTTTACTTAGTAAATCTTTGACCTAAACAGACTCAATTTAACTGAAAGTTGAAACAGAAAGCCTGCCCATGTTATTTTATTCTGATTTACTGATATGTCAAAACAGAAACAAAAATACTTGCTCCTCAAAGGAATAAGCTAGAATTAGTTGCATCATAAGTCAACACATTTAAAGACACATTTTGTTTTACAGTTTGAGCTGTTTTAGGTAATTGCAGCCTGATTAGATAACATAATCTCAGATCATACATTTAAGTGTTCTCCCACTCAGATGTGCATGTGTCAAAAGTAAACATTCTTGTGCATCTCTGCCCTATGTAAGCACAGTTAGTCAATGCTCTCATCTGGAGTAGCAAAGTGACTCTGCAGTACTTGGCACCATAAAGACTTTTGCTTGGCCTCCTGCCTGGCTCTTACCTTTGCTGCCATCTAGTGGTTTAAGGCTCTCTGAGTGCAGGGCACACTAAGGGCACACTCAGCCCAAGTACAGTAAAAGTACTGCATGCAGCACCACATCTCACAGCTAATTATTGCCTTTATTTCTCACAGACCACAAATAGACACATTTTCAATGGGTGCCATGTAATGGGCCATTATTGAAATAAATGGGGTAATGGCATGGGTTTATGACCTCCTTGGTGCGATGGGCCTCTCCATATGGTCACACCTGCCGAAAAAAGGTAATGTTCATCACTGACACCTTCCAGGGCATGGAGAGAAAAGCAAACCAAAATGGCTGTGAAGGTCAGGGCTAGTGGGCTACACCGGGTCAGTCATATTCCAAATTCAGCCATTTGCTAAAGCCACACTCTTGTGGTTGCCAGGCTACCATCTAATAAAGGTGGCAAAGCATGGCATCATGGAAAACAGAAGTAAGATGTTGACTTTGAGATAAGTACCTCTTGAAATGAAATAGCACAATCACATCACATTCTAAACAACAGTTTCAGAGGTGAACCTTAAATTGCCTGCAAGCAGGAGGGGAGAAAGAAGTCTTTGTGTTGTGCATCACTCTTAGTCACCCACATTTGCATAGCATTTGGGTTAGTTAGGGCAATTAATTACTAATGTTTTAATTACAGCACATGAATGGGATGACACAATTCTTGCTGATTTTAGGTTTATTTCTAGTGCATGAGTGTGTGCATATGCTTAATGTGCAGCCACTTCTAGGTCTTCTTATTAAAGTAAACAAAAGATAATTATATGTTCTCTTACTAAACAGTGGTTTGGCAGGTACTTAGAAAGTCATTGTTGATAACAAGAGAGAATATGGTCCTTCACACATAATGTAGCAGTTAGTTTAAACACTACTGTATACTGGCTCACCCTCCCCACTGGTTTCGCACTTGCTTGTATAGTGTCAATAGTCAAGAAAACTGTTTTGCTGCACTTATAGCTGGATATCACACTTGACATGAAGGTACTTACACAACTGCTTTGTATGAGAAACAGCTCACACTATATACAGCAACTGACAGTTGCAGGGAAAAAAAACCTTACACTGGAACTGTTAGGGCTGCCTCTAGCTTTTTATGTATTTCTCACATTCAGATACTGCTTTAGTGATCTTCTAAAATAACACTTTCCAAATGGATTTTTTGTCTGTATTTTATGATTGACCAGCATCAAAATAATGAGTGCAACACATTAAAACCTACACGTATCGATAAGTAGTGATAGCCTGTCGAGTAATTTCAGAAAACATACGTCACCTACAGAAGATCTGCTACTGGGTAAAGCATCCATAATGAAGTTTGAGCTTTCCTATAATATATTATTAGAGTCATCTAATTAGTTTGTTTAGATAATGACACTGGACACTGACATTTTACTTTCATAGAACTAATTATACTATATATAGAGAATCACAAAGTGGTATATATTGTGCAGTCAGGGGTTGGAATAACTTTCAGTATCTGTTAACAATTAACTTCTGCTAACACCAACAACAGAAATAGACAATAATTATTTCACACACTTTCTATGTTTACTTATATAACTCATAGCATGGCTAGGCATTAGGACAAGCTAACAGCAGCTATCTCTGCTGACAACATTAGCTAACTAGCTGTGGCACTAATTCAGCTTCAGCAGTTAACACTGTAGTGCTGCATTGAATTCTTGCACCTTTGCCTCTTGCGTTATACATGGGTGGTGTCCAGGAATATTGATCATGGCTTAACGTTATTTTATCTTAATTTTACTTGTTACTCTATTCAGAGAAAGCAATTGCTAGGAAGGGGAGAGAATGGGTGAATGGTGTAATGGTTAATAAGTTTGTTTAGCCAGCTATTAATTTGAAATAATTAATTGTAAACTACAGTGCCTTTTCCATTCATTACATAGCTACAATCTGTCATGTACAAGCTCTACATACTCACATGCTTGTTTTAATGCACAAAGAGGACTCTCCCCAAGAATAAAGTAATGTTGATTATAAAACACTAACCTAGACTGATGTATTGAACTTGTGTATTCAAGTAAATAGACTATTTTACTAATCTAGCTCCAATTCAATATCACAATACAAGAAACTGTTTCAATGTAGTCTTGCAGATTTTCAAGCTGTATAATGTGACCAACAGATAAAGGTAACTCAAATCAATATTAATTTCATGTTACAAGTGACACTTGGCAATAAATTGAAAGCCCTTTCAGATCCCGACTGTTTAAAAATGGTGCTTTTGAACGATTAATGAGGAACTGCTTGCAATTTACACCTTTTCATTTAATAAAATGATAGAACGTTTTAAAGATTTCTTAATGTAACATGCTTAGACTATCAACTATCATGTTTGAGAAGTCTGTATGATTTATGATCTGCTGCTGCTCTGTGGACATGTGCTAGATTAAACCGAGCTGGGAGAGAGAGTGCCAAGAGTGTTGGGAGTGGCACCAAATACAACTGTTTCTGAACTTATGCAGGCGATGAGGAACATCACATAGCCTTTTTCCATTTTTTATCTGTTCACTTTTGGTGAGTCTGTGCCCACATTAAACTCAGATTCCTGTTTTTGGCTGACAGGATTGTAACCAAGTTGTAGCCTATCCACCTGAAGGTTCGACATGTTGCAAAACCCAGGATGCTTTTCTGCTCACCATGGATGTAAAGAGTGGTTGCTGTTAAATGTCCACTCAAGTTCATTCAAACCAGTCTAACCATTCTCCTCTATCCTCTCTTTTGTTTTTCACACCATTCTATGTAAACACTAGCAACAACAGTGTGTTCTAAGCACAGGATATGGGCAGTTTCAGAAATATTCAAACCAGCATTACTAATGTCATTGTCACTGTGATCAGTAGCATTTTTGTGCTGGTGCCACATGATTGCCTGATCGGATAATTGCATGTACTAGAGATGCACTGACTGTGATCAGTGTGATTGTGCAACATTAACAGAGTCTGCTAACTGTGACCGCACAGATCAAGCATGGGAATTAATATAATAAACATTGCAAGGGCATAGCAGTGGCTTAGCAGCAGCATACCACAGATAAAAACATGTTAATGTCATCATGTGCACTACTCAGCCAAGCCATAACATTAAAACCACTGATTTGGATGGCTAAATGACTGGGTAAGGACATTCCCAAAACAGCAGGACTTGTGGAGTATTTCCATTATGCAGTGGTTCGAACCTACCAAAAGTGGTCCAAGTGGATGGCTATGTGCATGTGCGTCGCAATGAGTATGTATATTGTGCTAAGGAGATGAAGGCTCTTCCTCTCCTTAGTCATTGGCTGCCACATGCAGCAAGTTTTCCATTCTCTACATGCTGCTGCAGCCAGGTTGGGACCGTACAACCTTAGCTATTATCTCAATTTGCTTTTTGACCTACTTTATGATCTTGATTCACCACAAAGCAAATAGCCACTGAAATATTGTATGTTATTAATCCACAGATGATTTGACACCTTCAGTAATCTGCAAACTTAGAAAACTCTAGAGCATCTCAAAAAATCACAATATAGTGGGAAAAAGTCATATATTCATTGTCACATATTCAAGAGACATATTTCAAGCATTTTTTTCATTTTGATCATTATGGTTTGTAGCTGGGCGGCACGGTGGCGCAGTGGATAGCGCTGCCGCCTCACAGCAAGAAGGACCCGGGTTCGATCCCCGGGTAGGGTTTCCTCCCACAGTCTAAAGACATGCAGGTTCAGAAAATGACTGACTGACTGACTGATTTGTAGCTCATGAAATGCAGAAATCCAGTATCTCAGACTATCAGAATATTTCTTTTGTGAACAGCCAGCCTTTTCAGCAGTGACCTTCTGTGGCCTTGAGGAGGGTGTTGATGATCTACCAGAGACGTTTAACATTCCTTCTTCTATTGTAAAATTAAGCAATTAAAATGAAAGGAGAAGATTATCAGAAAGCTGTGTTCAAGCATGTTACACAGCATAAGAATAGATCTGTGGCACTGTATGGACCTGAGAAATGGTTCCTCAACCTCCTCCCAATTATATTTTAGATCTGTGTAAAACACCATTTTTTTTAAAAATCTATTGTTCTTCTTATGTTTTACAATCTTTATTATTCCACCTGTTCCACCCAACGGTAATGACAGATCTCCACAGCCATAAGTATAAAAATAATAGGAATAATAAAACTATAATAATAATAATAGCTAATTATTAATAATAATAGACTATAGTTAAAGCATGGAATCTTCATCTTAATTAAAATGGACAAATATTAAAACATTCTAATGGCAGAACAACAAACTTCATTCATTCATTCATTTTCTTAACCGCTTATTCCTTTACAGGGTCACGGGAGAGCCGATGCCTAGCTGGCAGCATAGGGTGCAAGGCAGGAACAACCCTAGACAGGGCACCAATCCATCATAGGGCACACACACGCATACACTCACACACTAGGGCCACTTTAGAGACACCAATCAACCTACTGTGCATGTCTTTGGACTGTGGGAGGAAACCGGAGTACCCGGAGTAAACCCATGCCGACACGGGAAGGACATGCAGACTCCACACAGAAAGGACCCAGACCACCCCACCCAGGGATTGAACCCGGGAACCTCTTGCTGTGAGGCGATGGTGCTACCCACCGAGCCACCGTGTTGCCCATTTCTACATTTAAATTAAGGTTAAAATATCATGTAAAACTGGTCAAAGATGGGAGTCTCAGGTCAGTCAGTGCTCAGTGGGATAGGTTTTGAGAGGTGCACATTACAATGTTGATTTAGGGTTTCTTCATGCTTTGTTATGCTTCATGCTTTTCTCATGCGGATAGAAGAATGGAATGGAAGAAGAATGGACATGTGCTACATTAAATAAGCATTACAATGACACCTAAATTTCAATTGTGGATCACAGAATGTAAAAAGTAGTCTCAAGTTAAAGGGCATAATGATACAGAATTTCTCAGCCAGATGATCACTTGATGTGTTTTTATATAAACCTTTAAGACCTTGGAATTATGGGGTACAAATGAGTTCATATAATAAATATGCACCATGTACATAGACCATGCCACTACAACCTGTTTTGGTTCAGTATCTTAAAATCACAAATTGTCAAAAAGCACCATATAAAATCATTGCAGCTGCTCCACAGTTGTCATCTGGTCTTCCAGTATTGTCTACACTAAGGACTCTGGTGTGCTGTACAATTCCTTTCAGCACCAGCCATCAAAGCCAGCCCATTTTAAAAGGCTGCAGTTCTTATTCAAGTTCTTTTCAAGAAAGGAAGTGTGGTGTTGGTGTGGTTACCATACATACTGCATCAGAAAACTGCACTAAGCATTAGAAAAGCTTGAGAGATTTTGCAAGCAATGTTCTTACATAGCCTACATACCAGATGTTTCACTGAATTGGTTTTAGCACAAAAAGTTACAGTGGTCGGGTGCAGATCCTTTACTGTGTCATTTAGAATACTGTTAATTCATATTCAGAGTGCAGTTTAGTAATCAAATGTTTGTGGAAAATATAAAATAAAAACGCTACAGCTTGTGCAACAGTTTCAAATCACTGTTTCAGAAAAAATAGTTGCCTGACTAACTCCAAAATGGACTAGTCTCATGTGCTATAGTTGGATGGATTTGGAGCGAAAAGGGCAAGAGTGTTGCAATATGTTAGCAGAGCATTGATAAATTTGTGAATTCTGTCCAGAGCCAGGTTCCTATAACCTGAAGTCATCAGTACAGTGTACTGACATAGTGCTCATCAAGACAGAGATTCCAAAGGACCCAGAAAAAATTGTGGGAGTGGGTGTTTTTTTTTCTTACTGTAATGTAAATGGTTATATACAAAGCATGTGAGACAAAGAAAAGCCTTGTTGATTACCATGTGAGTGGATTGGATGTGGCACATTTATCATTTTAGTTAATTCATTCATTAAATACTTTACACTGTTTTTGGTTATCATGGAATAATTGGCCATTTTTAAAAACATTTGTGATATAGAACCTATGGTGTGTATTAAACAGTTTTGCAGGTAGGTCCAATTAGTGGGTGGGATTGGTCAAATGCAGTATCTGTAGCATAGGGTGGGACTGCGATTCAAAAGCAGTCCCACACACACCTCTATACTGACTGACCAAGGAGTTGCAATTAAGGTGAAGAAAACACACAAAGTAAAAGCTGTGTACATAAAAAGGGGCCGATAGACAATAGGCAGGGCAAGGCCTATTCAGGACCTTGATCCTCAAGCACTGACCAGAGGTCTTCTACAACACTGAGAGGGATTGTTTATAGGGAGATTTAGGCGGGGTAAGTAAGGCTTGTGTCGGATGAGGACTATAAGTGTCCAGAGAAGAGGCCTCTGCGTGTTGCTAGGATGTAGCAGAGTGTCTATGAAGGGTCCAACTCTTGTTCTATGCAACAATTGAGGTGTCAGGCAATTATCATGTATGACATCTCAAGGATTGCTGGTGGGGGTTGCTAGAAGCTTCCTCTTCATTATAGAATAACAGAATAGCATACACAACAAACGATTCTACATAAATGTAAGGTTCTTTTTAATTAATTATAAAGCTATAGCAAAAATCAATTTCTCTAGAAGTCTTTGGGATTTTTTTTTCAAGTGAACTGCGGATAAAGTTATGTATTTTCACTAGTGTCTGTGGCTAATCTTTACAAACTTTACAAAATCTGCTGAAACTCTGCTCAAGACCATGGGAATGATTTATCATGCACATTCAGGCTATGGTTCAATTAAGACCATCCAAGCATCTGAGTAAATCCAGACCTTTAATACCTCTCATCCTTCTGATTGCTAATTGCCTTTTAACCACCTGACATTCCCAGAAACGAGAAACAGAACATTGTCAACCTCTGGTTCTCCACCTTTAATCTACTCTTATTCAGTGTTATGCAGGGTCTCCTTCACTTCAGGTAGGGACACTTGCCCTCCATGTCCCCTCTGTCCAAGTAGACCCAACTGCTTGCTTCAGTTCACAATACCGCCATCCTCATCTGGCACCCAGGTATCAAAGAAAAAGTGGTCCTCCTCTCTCATTTCTTCATCAAACGGTCCCACATTAGCATTTTCTCATTAGCCAACCACTTTTATCATTCAAATTTCTAGATTATCACTTGTCCTAGAGATGAACATAGGTTGCCCTTGACAACAAAATGGAAGACATGGCTCTCTCCAGCACTGAAGCCACCTGATGTGATCCAGTGCCAACAGCTCTATTGTTGCATATGGCAAAGAAGCAAATTCTGTGAAATTCAAGCCTAGAAGGCAGTGTGGAATTTTGAGTAGTGCACTTGGTTTGCTTAGTCTACTTCATATAAAAAAATGGTTTAGTCCTCGAACAGCTTTAAAGACATTCACAAACAAAAGCTTTGAATACATACTTTATGTGCTGTGCTGCATTTAATGCTTTTAAATGTTGACCCAGACCAAAACAACAACAACATTCCTAGCTATGCATTTCTATATATAAATAACAAAACTAGCCCATTTATGACCATAAGTAGTAAACTCATTCACTTCAGCTATGCTTATACCCTGCATGGAGGCCATGGGTTTTGGCACAGCCCACACTGTGACAAGCACTAAGGAAAACATCAGCAATTGATTGATGGTGCAGTGGCAATTGCTTTCTCATTAAATCACATAAATGCATCTGTCTTCACACACAGCCATACATCAATGGTGAATGTACACGGGGTGGGGCCCAGCAACTGTTGCTTTCACTCAACCAACGGGTACATTTTACTGCAACAAATATATATTTTATATTTTTCATTTGCACACTTTTATTAACTGGGAATATTCACTTCAAAATGAACAGCACATTATTAAATCTTCTAGTGGCTCTTAGGTTTTTTCCTTATCAGAGGTTTGTATCAGCATGCAATTCATCTCTAGCCATTCTTCACTCGGAATATGTTTTATATGAGACCCCATTTATCATCTTCTGTCAGCCCTTAAAGGAGGCATTATTCGCTCTAGAGTTATAAAGTGGAATCATTAAACAGTTTTTCATTTAATCTGATGCAATAACAGCCTCCCGTTTATTGGATTGCGAAAAAGAAAATAGTAAATACAATTGTCTGTCAAGATGAGGCCAGATAGCAGACCTTGCCATGCTTCAAGCCGTGCACAACTGAAATGAAATTAGCAGGTGTGTAGAGGCTTTGACGTGATCAGATTGGCTTGACTCTCAAAGTGAAGGGGCTGAGGTAGAGCAGGCAAAGTGATTATGAGTACAGCAAAACCTCTATGAACACAAGCATGCAACCTCTATGCTTTTTACAGTGACTTCAGTCAAATCAAATGTGCATATTTTCAATTAAAGGATGTAATCTGATGTAATTCAAGTAATGTGCATCTCAAAAGCACTGACCTATCATAAGGCAAATGAGTGCAACCAGTGAATGTAAAGAAAATAAAAAAGACTGGATAGACCGATGCCCATGGCAATGACCCATGGTAGAAAAAACATCAAGCTGGATAAAATGTTTTTCACTCCATCAGCTTGATTCATGGATCATATATTTGCATGTGTTTTTCTTTAAAAAGCTTCTCAGATAGATCAAACTTCAATGACCTCAAATCCAATTACTTCAAATAACAGAAAGCCCAAAGCAAAAAAAGAAAGATTAATACTGAATAGGCAAAAGAAATAGTAATAGAAAAAAAACTGCTAAATAGCAAAAAAGAGTTGAGAGTTTTATTTCCATCACCTACACAAAGCACCAAAACAGAGATAAAACAATGCACTTGTGAATTAGGTTTCATAAACATTTTAACATCATATTCTCCATGCACAATGCTGTCTTCGGAAAAGAATGAGAAAAGACTGCCACCCTCTGGCAATTCAGATCACATGCATGGCAAATCTTCAAGGTCTTAAGATTAAGGTGTACATACACAAAGAGAACCATTTTCTGCTTGAGTTTGCTCATGTATTGACCATATTCTATGCCCTAATCTAAATGTAGGCCTACAATCTCAAATTGGCGATATCATTCCAACTTCTGTAAAAGCTATATTTCTGACCAGTAATGTTAATAAACACATGGAAGTGTGTTAAGAAATTTGCAATGTGAAAGACTCTTTCATGTAAGGAGCTAAGTTAATAAAAAAAATATTTGATCTAAAATCATTCAAAGTCTTTGAGCTAGCTTCAAAGGCAACCTTTTTTTTAAAGGATGTAAATATATTTCATCGATCAGTGTCCATGTCAGCACTGAGAGTTCTGTAGAGAGGAGGTTTTCATCCTTTACTCCTTTTGCAAGCATGGCCTTCTGAATGCTTTCATAGAGACAGATAGTGCATTTGTTAATTGTGCACACAACTCTAAGTAAAGAACCATTTATACAAACAGAATACAGTATGAAGGTCAAGTAAAGATTTAGTCTGCATTTATAGCTCTTTTAAAAAACAATGCTTTGTTGGTATGCAATCCCACTGCCTAGCCTGTACTGCCAGCTACTGGTGATGGAAAGGAAGCTTCATCTCAGACATTATAGAGCACAACCCCTGGCAAGCACTCTTTGGTCTGTGACAAGATGCATTATCGTCCTGAAAATGATTTAATCATTGGTAAACATACTTCCTAAATTTCAATATACACCAGTGCATTGACTGCTGAGGTAATGATTGCCATTTCCCCTGGTCTGTTACCTGATCTGCAAACACCTAAAGCATAGACCTGTGGGGAAATTTGATTGTTTTCTTCAGGTGGTCATTTTTATGTTTCATTAGACTGGCACCAGACAAAAGTTCCAGCATCATCACCTTGGCCAAAACAGATTTATGGTTCATCTCCAAATATCACTTTCATCCAATCATTTACATTCCATGATTTCATCTCTTTAGCTCACTGTCACCTTGTTTTCTTTCATGTAGATGTTACTGCTGGTTTTCAATTAGATTATCTATATGTAAATCCAATTTCTGGTGACACAGTGGCTCGGTGGGCAGCACCGTCGCCTCACAGCAAGAAGGTCCCAGGTTCGATCCCCGGGTGAGGCGGTCTGGGTCCTATGTGGAGTCCCCGGGTTCCCCCCCGTGTGCGCGTGGGTTTATTCCGGGTACTCCGGTTTCCTCCCACAGTCCAAAGACATGCATGTTAGGTTGGTTGGCGTCTCTAAAGTGGCCCTAGTGTGAGTGTGTGCGCGAGTGTGTGAGTGTGTGTGCCCTACGATGGATTGGCGCCCTGTCTAGGGTTGTTCCTGCCTTGCACCCTATGTTGCCGGCTAGGCACTGGCTCCCCCGTGACCCTGAAAAGGAATAAGCGGCCAAGAAGATGAATGAATGAAGATGATCCCACATCATGTTCTGGGAAATATTCTTGCATTCTTTCTGATTATGCAGCAAGTCTGAAGCAAATAAAAAGAAATTCCAGAGAAATTCCATAAAGACTGGTGGGAGAAAGTTGTTCTTACAGAGTTCACTGATCAGGAATGGCAGCAAAATTTCTGAATGGCAAAAAGGACTTTCATTAAATTATAGACATTAATGGTTATTGACTGAAGTTTTTTAATCCTCTGCACACACTGCATCATATTCTGTCCCTTCCAGAAACTTACTCACTTCACCTAATGGTCCCAATGTGGGGCCTACATGCACAGAAAGAATATATTTATTCCATCTGGAGAAAAATGATCAGAATAGGCATGTTTTACAATGTTTTACACTATCCCTCTCAACCCAATTGTAAATTCCTTCCAACTGGGCCAGATCAGACCGAGTAAACTGTATACATGAGGCATTTTTATTCTGATTGGGCTTTTATTCTGATTATTTAGTGGGATATTATGGTCCATGTAAACATAGCCAATCACTCCTGTCTCCACTCAATTGTTTTTAATTTGTTTTGTTGTGCAGTTTCTATTTTTAAGGTTTATTGTTTTGAGTTTTCTATTCTGATGCTGTGACATCTTCCTTGGTCTCCCCATATGTTTTCCATTTACAACCTTCCCATTTTGTTTATACTTGCAGCAAATTTTAGACACAGCTGGGAACAACCAACATCTAACTTGGATTTCCTTTTTTTTCTTTTTTATAATTCTTTCCATTGTTTTACTTGACAGCACTCTGATTGGGGCCATCAGTATCCAACATAATATTTTTTCCTCCCATTGGCCTCCCAAGCCAGTAGATCAGGATTTTCTGAAACCTATATGAAATATATCCCCCTGTATATTTTATTGGCTCAGAAAATAAAATAAAAAAACTTTCAATAAAACTGTTCATTTGTTTATCACACTTTCATTTTCTTCTTAGAACATTTTAAATTTTAAGATTTTATTTTACTGAATTTTATTTATTTATTTTTTTTTTTTTATTTATTCTTACTAACACTTTCAGCGAGAAATGTGCATGTTTCACTGCAAGCTCCTTCTGCTTGCCTCCTTGAGCCTCTTCAATACTATTTTTAGTCAAAGTCCCCCTTAGATCTAGTAAAGTTGAGTGATTAGGTAATGCACGTCAAAACATTACTTTTACAAAATATAATGATAGCACAAAGACTAGCATTCACTTGGACTTTTCTCTATATCATGAAGTAATGCAATGTGTAAAATGCAGACTTAATTGCGGAATAAAAGTTAAAGTAAAACAGAAGCCACAGTTGAATGCAGAATTGCACATAATTTTACATATTTGAATAAAAGCCCCATTAAAAAAAACTTTTGAAAAATGCAATAAAAACTAAAAGTTGTAATTTGTTAACTTGCATGAACTTTTATTTAACGGATAAAAATTGTGTTTTTCATCACAAGACTGCAAAGAATGTAGGTGTTCCACTATGTACAGTTAATAATATCAAGAAAAGGGATCAAGGGCAGAAACCGTTGCTGTTGAGCCCCCAGGCTGTATGGTTTGAGAAACTGTCATGCTACTGTCATGGGCTCACTAGTACTTTGAAAAATCTGTCACTTACAACAGTTCCCTGCTACATCCAGAAGTGCTGTCTGAAACTGTATTATGCATAGAGGAAGAAATTTGTTAATTTTGTGCAGAAACGGCAGCAAGTTCAAGACAGTGGAAACGTTCTGTGGTCAGATGATTCCACATTTCAGCAAGAATGGACAAAACTTCCACTTGCAAAACTGCTACAATAGTATCTTCAATTCCCAAATGATTAAAGTATAATTAAAAGAAATGGTCATGTGACCCAGTGGTAAAGATGCTTCTGTCCCAACTTTTTTTTTAATGTGATGCAGCCATCAATTTCTGACTGGTAATCATTTTGTCTGTTAAATAAAGCTTCAATTAACAAATTACGTATTTCATGTCCCAACTTTTCTGGAAATTAGGTTTGTACATTCAATAGATTAGTAATACAGGCAACATTTTTGTGTATGTGAGTTATACAAGAACATCACAGATGTGTAAATCTCAGTGAATCTCATTAAAACAACCTCTTGTATTCAGTAGTTTCAAAATGAATATGATGGAGAACATTACTTGCTATACCCTAACATTGTAGAATAAAAAACTTGTCAGGTAATCAAGGGTTAGCTTCAGATATTTAGCATCACAGGTGAACTAACTCATGACTATGACTGGCAGAAACACCGTCACTGGCCTGAATGGGACAGTGACTGACAGGTCAGCTTGTCCAACTTTTTTTTTAACCCATTACACCTCCCATTGCTTATGTCTAACCCGAAGCCATGTTTCTGTTATGCCATGTTTCTGTTCAGTTAGCCAAAACCAACAGTTTGTTAACTTTTAGCATGCTACCTTAACTGCAGATTAATTTGTATTTTTAGACTTGTGCCAGTAATTGTTTAAGAAACACAAGTTGATTCCATATTTTTCCTCTACTTGATTTGGGGAAAAATATGCCTTTAATTTAAATAATAAAATTGTTTTTAAGAAGCCAGAATATTCAGCTATTTAACAAAAACTTTAGTGTCATATATAATTTGTTTATTTTTTCCAGGGGTTGTATAAGCAGAGGGGAAATTTGACTTTATTATCAACCTAACCTAACTTTATCATACTTTTTATTTTACATTTACATTTATTTTACATTTCATAGGTTTATTTTACGTTTTATTTGAAGATAGACACTTGCTTCCAAATCAACAACTCTCCCCCTTTTTCTGCTTTATGGATCCTTCATAATGTGTATTAATGTATCCAGTAACATGGGAGTGAAAGTGTTGCACTGCTTGAACATGAAACACAAAATATAAACCAAGAGTCTGGACAGTAACTGACAATATGCTATCTATTAACATAGTTCAATTATGAATGGATATGAATGGTGGATATGGCCAATTATTTACTCAGAGAGATTAAAATCACACATGTAAGGCAATCCATAGTATTTTCAAAACACAAGCAGTTTCCAGTGTCCACATCAATTAATTCACAATATGGCCTGACTAACGCATTCCATGATCGTTTTACTTTACTGCTAGCTGTCCACACACAAACATGGTAAGGCCATATCAGAATACACATGACAGGGGCTGAAATCCACATTTTTCTTTGCTGTATTTACATAATAAGACAAGTAGCCTACAAGTCAGGTGTTCTTTGTTTTTATATAAACCTACAGCATCAGCAATCATGGGATAGGCTCTGATTCCAGCACATCACTCACCAGGATAAATTAATCAACGATGATGAATTGATTGATGTGTTAAGTTATATGAAGCAGACAGGCCCAGGCCAGTAGTAGGGAATGGAGAATTCTTTGTTTACAAGCAAATTTGGCAACAAAACACAGCAGGCCTACTCAACTCAGCTTTTGTTTTTTCTCCATTGCAAGTGACGCTTCTGAGGGAATGGGAAAAAAAACTCACCTGTCCCTCAACAAATAAAAGCGGGAAAACAACTATTTTATGTTCTGGAGAGTTCAGGAGAATTCCCTTTTCTAATTGGAAAATGACATAAAAATATATTTTCCATGTGAAATGTGACACAATCCTCGCAATTAGCAGGTTGTAGATAAATAGAAAGCTTTTAAGTCCAGTGCTGTGTTTTGCATCGCATTGCCTTTTCAAAAACATAACCACTACCATTGGGCATCTCAACCTTCTGGGCTGCTTTTCTTTCTATTTTTTCTTTTCTTCATTTACAATTTCAACCAGTAAAAACCGCATAATCTGCCTCCACTCCATGAGACTCATAAACAGCTTTAATTCTCGCCAAACCGAATGAAGCTGGAGCCGTTGCGTTTAGGCAGGAGGCTCTGATTGAATCCATTTGACTAGAAATACAAACCAGTGGCGTTTACAGTTCAGTATCTGGAAGAGAGCGAGAACTACTCGCAACAGGCCACATTTATAAAAACAACCTTACTCGTGTATAATAAACGACTTGAATCAATAACGCGGTTAAATTATTATGACTCTAAATGTATAGTGTATTTATTGTTATGATTATCTACTTATTAACGTTGCACGATTGGACGACGATAAATCGTGCTTCTATTACCGTCTGGTATCGAGCCAATTTAATTGCACGGATCACTTTATTTTACTTTCGGAGAGGTCGGCTGTGTGTTTATGGAGCAGATGGCGCGTTTGGATCTTTATTAATTGAAACATATTTTGAGGGCAGGATTGGATTGCATACTATTGGTTCTATGGGGCGACCAATCAGAACACGGAGGGGGCGGGGCTACTGCTACAGCTGCTTTATCTTGCAGGTTTCTCTGCAAATGACAGTTTGCCGTCGCGTTATTATGTTATCATAACCCCTTCTGTGTTCTGATTGGTCGGCTCGCAGAACCAATCGTACGCAATGGGTCCTCGCTATGCCACCTCTCGGGTCTGTTAGAGGCTTTTATCTTGTAGCTGGATGAGTCTGCAAACCAGCTGCCATTTTCCGTGACTCTATCAACAGCAGGCCACAACACAGCACATTCTACTAAATAGTTTGTAACAATTTGTAAAAAATTGTTTCTGAAAATACTGTTCCATAACCTAGCGGAAAAACTTTGTAACCAGCCAGCATGAGCTTTGCTTGTTTTTTTTTTTTCTGGGTTAGATCAGAATCTGTATGCACAATCCAACAAGTTGGGTTACTTGCATGCTGACTTGTTATCAAGTTTGTTAAATCGCATCTTTCCCTGGCAACATTAACAAGGAAGTACACAAATATATTCTTAAAATTCTTTGAGAAATCAGAAGTTGACTCAAGTTAGATGCTAGGTAACATTAAAACGTATAAACATTTTTTTAGAATAGCTGTCCTTAAAACATTTAAATGGATTGTGGTTATTGGTCATTTTGAATATATAAGAAAGTTCTAGTTTAAATGTGTTTCTGATTTAAATGGTAAAATCTTGAAGGTATTAAGTGC
This sequence comes from Hassar affinis, assembly GCA_025674545.1. Classification (NCBI taxonomy): domain Eukaryota; kingdom Metazoa; phylum Chordata; class Actinopteri; order Siluriformes; family Doradidae; genus Hassar; species Hassar affinis. The sequence goes on along the minus strand of JAOVYV010000002.1, from coordinate 12,676,277 downwards.
AAACCCACATTCAAGTTATTTACTTATTAAGCATATACATTAGTCCTATATACAATTTTTACAGGTATTACTGAAAAGACACTAAAAGTAACTTCTCATAAGAAAAAAAAATATAATATCCGTAAGGTAATATTGACCCAGTTTTCTGGAAAATATGAAACAGAATTTGGGTTAAATCAACAATAAACAGAACATCTTTTTGGGTTCGATCAACCAGCATGTGTTCTGTTCATTAGATATCCAGGAATGTGGTTAAAAACAAAAGAACTGCTACAACAACTTACAAATTAACAACATTTTTGGTGGTGTACACAAGTATACTGCAGGATGACCCATTTAACCCTACCAGATTTGCCTGCATCTCTGTCAACACTACTCAATACTGTCTTTTACCTGATGAACAGTTGTTTTTGTTATTCCTTACATATTGCACCAGCATCACAATCACTGAAAGTCTGATTTTAACTACAATTTCTAGCTGTCTTTTACATAGTTCTAAATGCATATGCCACTGACTGTAGCTTCTTTTACCTGTGCCCCAATAATGCGACTTTTTTCAAAGTAACAAATCTTTTCTGCTGCCAACATTTTGATGCATGCCACAGAGGATGGTAGGTTGTAAATGGCTTAACTGTATCATGCAGTACACTTGTCTGAAAACATCTGCACTTGTATAATTTATTCACTCATTGACTTGGGTTCTTCCTTGAATTTCTCACCCATCTGTATATCATGCCACATTTCACATTTCCAAGTCTGGGTAAAAAAAGTTCATATTGTCACATGCCTAAAAAAAGCTAAATATGTTAGGATAATTTGGCTAATGTCTATATAATTGATTGTAGCAAGTTTCAGCCTTTGCCTATCTTCATGCTTATTGCTCTTACTTATTCAGCATTCTCCTTTTCATGGTGAAAGTGTTGTTTCCGGTCATGTCCAGAAGGTGGTGCATTTGTTCAAGAAGAAGTTGGATTATGTAGCCATCTGGTTACTCATTGGTCTCATTGGCCTTATATTATGTCTTGGATACCATATTTGAAAAATATTTAATCAAATAATTTTTAAACACTGCCAGCAGAACATGACATTAATACAGAGTGCAGATTATTATTATTATTATTATTATTATTATTATTATTATTATTATTATTATTATTATTATTATACATACACACCTGATTTTATTTCTGTACATTGTAAATTTCATATTATTTTATTTTACTAAATCATAGCATTCATTTAAAATTTCTAGTCAAGTCAGGCAAATTGAGACGTGTACCTTGGCAAACTTATACCAAGATCCAAATGAATGGACATAACCCTTATCTTCATAGTATAAACCAGCCCAGAAACCCAGCTAAATGAATCAAGAATGACACGGTACTTAATATTTTTGAATTACTTCAGATGTTTTTTTTTAATTAAGGTTTATTTGCATTGTTTCCAAAATTATGAGGAATAATAAAAACACAGAAACATTTATTATTATCATCAACTAGCCTATTAATAATTCTAAACTGATATACAGGGGTTAGACAATGAAACTGAAACACCTGTCATTTTAGTGTGGGAGGTCAGTCAGTCAGTCATTTTCTGTACCGCTTATTCCCAGTTACGGGGTCACGGGGGAGCCGGTGCCCAGCCGGCAAC
>JAOVYV010000002.1:12647729-12658153 GCA_025674545.1 Hassar affinis | reverse complement strand
AGAGAGAGAATACACGTCAACGTCAAATATGAATACAGACATGACATGTGACAAAAGGGGACAGTAAATATAAGCATCGTTTTTAGACTTTTTTCTTTTCCTTTTTTAAATGTTTACAAACATATGGGAGATAAATTACCTATGAACTATGTAAAATTCCTTAATCAGTGTTTTTAACAACACAACGGCCAGAACAATTCCGCTGTTCATCACACACACGATAAACATAGCGTTTATACCCTTCGGTGCACAGTTTATGCTCCCACCCCTTACAGAAGACACACTTCGCCACACAAGGGTTTTCACCACACAAGGGTTTCCCACAGTATCTCTGCAGTATTGAGGTTATGCTTGAGCCTATCTAACCTTCTGTAATAACACAAAAAGTCCATGTTACTTTTTGCCCTGCGTTACGTTGCGCACCGCACAACAGTTGGGCTTAACTGGAATAATAAAAACACAAAGTGTTATTATAAATAACCTGGAATAATATTTAATTCATATTCATTCAGAATTTGTCGTCTGCAGTTAAATTAGCTAGTTAAGGACAACTTAAAAAATAAATATATGAGCGTAATAAGAGGGTTTTTAAACGGCATAAAACAATGAGTTTATTATTATTATTATTATTATTATTATTATTATTATTATTATTATTATTATTATTATTATAAACGTTTGTAAAATAGTATATTGTTGCAGCTGCATTAATTTCGTGAAAAAAACGAAGATTACTAAATAAAGCATAATTAAGTTGTTTCTTAAAATCTGTGTGGAAAAGAAGAATCATGTAAAGAACCCCAAAAGTTTTATATGACTCACATTTCAAGATAACTAAAAATAGATGTGCTTGGTAATATGTTTCAGTGCCGCTACCTACGGAAGACCCCAAATAGCCAAATAAGAAGGTTCAGTAGTCTGCTCTGCAACGATGGACCGTTTTATTTAGCTCTTTAGCCAAATGAAAGTTACTATTTCGGAAGAAATGTACACTGATACCTGAGTCTGCTGCAGTCCACCTTCAAACTCATTTTACGATCGGCTTTCTTTTTTCATCATTCCTTAGCGTGTTGGTGTTCGGATCAAATCCTCATGCCTTCACTTGGTGTATCCAGGATTTTGAGCAGGACTGTCATTCCTTTATTATCCAGATGGGGGAGACTGTCGCTGAGGCTGCAGAATTCTGTGGAGCCACACCGTCGTTTTCGGGTGACCATTAACGTGTTCAGAAAATTCAGCATGTTGTGTTAAGCACGTATCAAGCAAAAGTCCTCGGATTTGTAGGAACATAATCTTTAGACTTTCCAGTCCAACGCCACTGGATGTCCGTGCTGGATGGATCATGCTGTCCCTGAATTTTCATCTACTTACCTAATAGTTTTTTGATACTTTATCTTTAGAAAGGTAGATGAACACCCTCTTCAGAGTTTGTGCTACAATCTGACCTGATGCTTTCCATGTGTAAATGACCTCTTGTGAGCTCTGGTCACGTAAGATAGTGACATGGCCTCTTATTATTACCATTGGGTCGACTGTTAACTTTTACAAGTGACATTTTGCGAGCTAATAAACTGTACCTTCTTTACATCCTCAGGAAGCACTGAGGACATGCTGTGATAACGCAACCTTTTGGAATTTAGTCAAGCCCTTATAGCCTATGTAGGTCATAGCTTACTTGCAACGGGAAATGTATCGATTATATTAGATCTTAACTGAGAGCACACATACATTACTAAATGTGTTTGAGTGTAATTTCCACAGCGCAGTTAATTACGCCAGTTTCATCACCAGCAAACGTGTATATGTCTAAGCAAGGTTAAATGCAAATGTGATGGGGGAAAATAAAATCCATACATACATAATATCCAAATCTGCGACCTTTTTGTGGTATATGGGTGCCCACGTCTGAATAGATCTTTCAGCATTGTAAACTGCAAATATTTTATAATGCCTGGGTTTCAAAATGCTGTCACTAAAATTGCCAATGAATGCCAATTTTGTGTCAGTATATGTTTTTCCTTGAAGAAAACACAAATAATCACAGTTAAAGTGCTTACCCAGTTTGTGGCAATGTAGTCTACCCTATTGCTCACTATATTGGTATTTTATTAAGTTCTTGTTCCTTGTTCTCCACCGTGAATAGTCATTGCCGTTACAGAAAACACAGCCCTCTACTACAGAATTACTGCCACATTTGAGTGTGATTTTCTCCATATTAAACGTCTTGGCGTTATTTTGGGCACAGGACGCACGGAACTCTGTGCGCAAGTTCCTCCTTTAATCGGGATTAGTCTGTTCCAGAGGTTAAATTACGCCGACGGGACGGCTCGCGCGCGGAGCAGCCTATCCCAAGTCGTGCCGACCAATGAGATCAGCCCATAGCTCACAGCGTAACCGGAGCCATTGACGTGGAGGATGCGTCAAATTAATTCGAGCAAACTTCAGCCTACTGGATCATACAAATTTCGTCTTTAACGAATGAAGAACCGCTTCAAAACTTCGTTCAAATCAATTCCAAAATTTTGCTTCTTGAAGGAAAGGGAAGCGATCTCCGGATATTTCCAGTCTGATCTGGAGCTCCCTAACACTGCATGCTGCAGAGACGGTGCGTTCGGCCATTGAGGGGAAACTGTGTCAAGGAAAGCATCCCAGAACCACAGGCAAATGGGTGAGCCTTCGTTCACATCAGCATGCTTCAGTGGGAGAGGGATGATAGAAGCAGAACATGTTTTGCATGCCTGAATAACGCCAGAAATGACCATAAATTCGGCGTCGAGTCCCAGTCGACCGGAGTACGCGTTCCCCCTCCCTTTTTATCTAGATGTAGCCTATGCAAGCACCTACAGTTAGCACGTCAACTGGGAATGCTGTTCAAAAAGTTTTAATCGCTTATGCAACAGTTAATATTAACAGATGTCTTGCTGTCAGGTGTTGAGACCATGCTCTTGCTATGTAGCTCTTAGAAAGTAAACTATTTTATTTGGATGGTCATCGCGTTTTAGCTTGCTATGATTGAGCAGATGGGCAAATCCAAGTTTTTAGTACAATCAGAAATGCTATTAATGTTTGTCGTACTTTCTTCTCCAGAGCAAACCTATGGGGAGGTGAACCAGTTAGGAGGGGTTTTTGTTAACGGCCGACCTCTTCCCAACGCCATACGACTAAGAATAGTGGAGTTAGCACAACTCGGGATCCGTCCGTGCGACATCAGCCGTCAGCTCCGCGTTTCCCATGGCTGCGTGAGCAAGATTCTGGCGAGGTACAACGAAACCGGCTCCATATTGCCTGGTGCGATTGGAGGCAGCAAGCCTCGGGTTACGACACCAAACGTGGTGAAGAGCATACGGGAATACAAGCAAGGAGACCCGGGGATTTTTGCCTGGGAGATTCGGGACCGACTTCTAGCAGATGGAGTATGTGACAAATACAATGTGCCCTCCGTCAGCTCCATCAGCCGGATTTTACGAAACAAGATTGGCAACCTCTCCCAGCCCAACCAGTACGAAAGTGGCAAACAATCTGCGTCGCAGCCGAGTCTGTCTTACAATCATTTATATCCATACACATACCCCAATGCGATGTCTCCTTCCGGGACCAAAATGAGTAATTCTGCCGGCGTCCCTGTCACCGGGGGACATGTTAGCATACCTCGAGGCTGGCCTTCAGCTCACACCGTCAGCAACATACTGGGCATACGTGCTTTCATGGACCCTACAGGTGAGACTAAGCCCATCTCACCGAATACGAAACTATTACAATTTATGAGGCTTACTACCTTCTCAGCAGGTTTTAATATGTAGCAAAATGTCCAGATATTGCTGTTTATTAAGTCATCTGTCATACATAATAGCCGACAGGCTAAAAATAAAACCAGGTCGAGTTGTTGGATATTTTTCGGTCAGGCCTCGCGAAAAAATTTGTAGGCCTCGATCAGTAAGCTCTTCTTTCACAAACGAATTAGCAGGATCTGGCTTGCATGTACGAGTCCTGTTGCAATATTTTACACTATGACAAAATAACCAGGCCTGTATGGAAATGTTCCTTCTGAGCAATTATAAAACTCTATCACAGCCCTAGATAAAACAAAAAAAAAACATTTATATAGTCTGTTATATCTATGCAATTATTTAACGCACGAGTGTTTCCTTTGATGTTTTTTCCTAGAACGATTTTAAGTGGGTCATTTTCACAAATGCATTTATAATTAATTAATAAATAACAGCAGACAAATAAAAATATATAATGTCAATAAAATAATCAATACACCATATGGATATGTAACAGAAATTTAAGAAACACAATTCATATTCAGGAAATTCGACAATTAATTCTTAGACGGAATGCTACCAAATTCGACATGTATATTTAACTGTTTATTTTATATAAGTATAATAATTATTTGGATATCATTTTCAATTATGACATTTTTATCCTAGATTCATATTTTATATTATAGTCATTGTTATCATACTTATTCATTTCATCTAACGCGAAATGTCATACAAGATTAAAGTCTGGTTTTGTTTGAAATGTGTTATTTACCTAGCCATTACTGGTACTGAAGGCTACACAACGAAAATGGAGGATTGGGGTAGTGTGAACCGAGCAGCTTTTCCGTCTACACATGGAGTCAACGGAATAGATAAATCTTCTATTGAGACGGACATAAAGTACCCTCAGGTAAACAGCTTTTTCGCGCAGTCAGTACATTTGGCCAAACTGCAACTCATTATGGATAATTCGTATAGTGGGCCTACTTGATCTGTTTTTCATTATTGTAGGCTGATTGCATAATCAATCATAATGATGCTCATTAGGCACTAGCTCTAACCGTTGTGTGTGTGGGTGTATGTGTGTGTGCGTGTGCTTGTGTGTGTGTGTGTGTGTGTGTGTGTGCGTGTGTTTATGCACACGCTATTTTCCTGTTTCCTTAGCCTTCATCGACTCTGTCTAGTTATGTTGCGCCATGTGCCTATTCTCCCTCGAATCAGTACGGTGTGTATAGTGGTGCAACAGGCAGCTATGTAAGCCCCGGGCATCACTGGCAGACTCAGGGATCGAGCGCTATGACCATCCATTCAGGGGAAATCCACCCTGCTATGTCCTTCAAACACACATCCCGAGACGGTAGGCATGGTACAGTTTGGTACGGTTTTGCTAACCCTTCCACGTTCTGTTTAACATATTATAGAGCTGTTTTTAATATTATTTTATAATAGTGATCGTGAGATCCGGAACACACCTTGAGGCAGAATTAATTGCATAATGTATTATCGACTGCATCGACTGACGTGGGTTAACTTCCAACTTTTCTTGTTTGTTTTAACCGGTTTATAATTGTTTATAACGTCTACATAGTGAAATAATATTTTTCAGTTCTAATACTTTTGTTATAATTCTATTCTTTTTTTATGAATATCATGGAGTGTTTGTTTTTTAATTTATCGCTATTGAAATGTACCATGTTTTAAGTGCTTTTAAGAGACAGAACGGGTTTGGTAATGCGCCTATAACCTTAGAGTGCTTAATGTAATGTAATTGTTTGAGATAGTTTCCGGCCAGTTATTATGGTTTTTGCGAACACTGAAAATTACTAGTAGACTCCCGCTGCTTGAGGAAAAAAATCGCAACGGGGTTTAGTGTGGAACAGAAAAAAGTTCATGTCAGGTCAGTTTGCAGTGTTATATTCTCAGCTAGAGTTTGCGGTGTATCTTACGTCATATGACTTAACGGGAAGTGACATCATGAAAATATAACAGTTTATGAATTATCTCAGGGTTTTTTTTATATTAATGATATTCTTGCTGGTTTTAGTTTTATATCCTGTCTACAAAAAAAACTTTTTTTCAGTTTTTAATATTTAATATTTTACTAGAAATATCCAAACATTTTAACCCAGTTAATTCATCCACAAAAGACTACGCTTCTCTGCAAATGCGTTGATTGTTATTGTGGTCATGATAAGTTTTCACTAGGTTGAATGGTCCTAATGACTGCCTGTAGGTTTGCAGTTCTAGAATAATAATTACAGCTTGATTGCTCTCTAAATATGCCTCCTGTTTGTACTTCACAGAGGACAGAAAACCCCCGAGTCCCCTAAGCAAGCAACAGCACGAGGTGCTGAGCAGCATACATGGACTCAGCCTTGCTACGTCATCATCATAGCTCTGGAGATTTTTTTTTTGCGCGTGCAGCGTGAATTTTAACAATACATTTGCCTTTTTCACGAACAGTAAGTTCAAATGCTACTTTTCCCCCACGATGCGATGAGCAATTTGCCATACATTCTTATTTTGTGAAACAAAACGAATGTACTGTTTTAGATTTATTACAAGTTTGCTTTGTGCTGCGCTGAATGTTAATTGGTTGCCTTTTGTCTCTCAAAATTCTTGTTTGTGCTATTTATAAAAAAAAAAAAAAACGACTGCATTGCGAAATGCAAAACGAATTCTTGCCGTTTTTAGCATCTTGACAACTGTGTAACGTTATTTGTTACATTGTCGTCTTTCACGTGGGAAATAAATTGCATTACCTTAATTACAGTTAAATATGTGAACGATTGTTAATGTAAATATTATAAATTCTTTAGTTATATATTTTTATAAATTCTTGTGTAAATAAGCTGAATAAAGGCATTGTACAAGTACGTCGCTACAGACTATGTCCTTATTGAGTCATATAATTGACTTTAGCCTAATTTTGGCAAATTCCAGCTTTGCTGTTGCTTGGCATTTGGATGTGTCCTATGATTATCGAGTCCATCAGCCGCTGGGTTGGTGGTATCCCAGAATATCGTACAACGACCACAATTAGATGCAAAAGTGCTGTTAAAACTCAGGGTTGTTTTTTTCCCCTAACAGTTCAATGAAGTATGCATGGGTGATAAAGGCTACTTTGCCTTCCTCTGAACTGCTCCCATGCTTAATGGCGCCTAGCAGCGTTTGGCGCCTTATATGATGCTATCTTGGTTTATTCTGGAATAATGCCACTAAGTCAGTAAAATATAGAATATCAGCTTGATTGACTTCATTGATTCTCATATGTGAGGTTTAGGATATAATATATAAATTCATTTCATTCCATTTTTAGGAACAGATCTGACCTTTTTGGAGAAAGATTCCTGATCTTTGAGAATGATCTTTCCTGAAGTAAAATGATAATTATTTCGATATCAGATATTCGGCTATAATTATAATAGCGAGATATAATAACTCGGATAGACTAAATGTGTCTAAAACAACACATTAACCCACATTAATCCTTTTAATCTTTTAATAATCGTTCTATATATTTTGCTTTGGGTTCATAAATATATTATTTGTATTAGTGTTTGCTGAACAATGATTTTATTCGTGATTAAATTTACTCTGTTTCAGTACCCCCCCCCCCCCCCCAACCATTATCTCCTGTTTTTCCAAGTCTTTGTTGTTGTTTTTTTTAATTTGTGTACTACTTTAAAAAAAAATCAAAAGAGAACCAAGTGGATTCACAAAACCACTTGTACTTAAGTTTACATTGCTAATGCTATAGCTATAAAATATGTCCTACTTTTCTACCTTGGCACTTGTGCACAATGCGCGTACACGAGCCAATTGTTGCTGCTGTACTGCTGTATGGGAAATCTTAATTTCCCGTTAAATTTGATTGGGGTTAATAATGCGTTTGGCTGTCCCATGCTATGTACATACGCAGTTTTATTGTTATGCTAACTATTAATGCCTGTGCTTTTCAATACCTAGTAATGCGGAAGATCGCTGTTGTCCATAAAAGCTGGGGTAAAAACTGGGAAAAAAATTTCCGGCAACATGTTTACATTTCCTGAAGACTTTTAAAAACTCGATTATTTCAAACCTCTTTAAAAAGTTAGATTTAAAAAATGATTGTACATGTGTCCTTCCCAGACAGAGTGAATTCGTGCACCTAGGCCTTTATTAGCCATTCAGAAATAACGGTAGGTTTCATCAATCAATTGCAGCAAAATATGGTTACATTATACATACACATGCACTCACGTTAAATACAACCTGGCTATCCTATATAAAATATTGAACAATGATATATATATATATATAAAATAAAATTAGTAAAACCATCTAACTGTTTACATCTGGATAATTATAGGCGTATATTATAGTACGCCGTCCAACTGCGAAATAATAAAATAAAATAGTCTTCTTTTTGAAACGTGCTGCTGACCGTTATAAACACGAAGCAGAGAGAGAGAGAGAGAGAGAGAGAGAGAGAGAGATTGCTAAAAGGATAAATAATGACAGTAATGTTGAAAGCACTGCGCAGTTTAGTTGCCAGTCGTGCGTCTGTTAACATGCAGGGCAGGTGGTTTGTACTACGCACCGAAGAGATCAGAATTTGTCAGTCAGTACTTTGTGGAATGATTGCGTGCAGAAAGAAGTTATTCGGTTTTCGCTGTTTGCAATCCCACCCGTAGTCACAGGTAAACTATTTGAAATTATCCCTACCCCAAACACATTTACAACGCACAAGCTAACAAAAAACAGGGAGAGTGACTGCTCTGCCAGCACTGTGGCTGAAATATCAGGACCTATTTCTTTTCTTTTCTTTTCTTTTCTTTTCTTTTCTTTTCTTTTCTTTTCTTTTCTTGCTGTTGATGTTGATGTTGTTTTCTACAGTCTTTATATTTGCCGTAGAAATAAAGATTCAGCACAGGATTTATCGCGCAACGCGACTATGATCTGGTTTTGCCGTTTCTCTCCACATAAAAGTCTCGGGGCTTTTTAAAAAACCAAATAGAATTAAAAAAAAATCTAATGAATAAAGTCTAATGAAAAAATCTAATGAATCCAAAACTCTAATAGCAAAAAATGCAAATAATAAAAAATCATGTCAAATGGGTTGTCATTATGGAGAGAAAGGCTCATTCTCTGCGCTGATTTTTGACAGGCTGTTTTTGATACATGCGTTATACTTCCCCTTTCACTTTCACTTAAAGTTCCAAATGTCTTGCTTTACATGAACCACGTCACAATCAAAGTAATGTCCTTTGACAGTAATACTACACATGACTGTACAAAACACTGTCTAAATACCATTTTACTTAAGCAATGCCAAAGACGTCTTCGTATAATAACTTCATTTATTCATTTATAGTGTATTTCAATGCTGAATGTTGATCCTTGTCTTGAAAACATAAAAAAATCGTAAACGTCTATTCATGTGTTTAGAAAGCTGCCATCTAGTAATAAGTATTAACTAATAGACATTAACACTGTAATTGAAATTAACATGTGAAATGTAACAGTTCCTCTCAAGAAACAAGGAAGGAAAAGAAAGTGTGCTGCATAGAGTCCTTTAGACATAAAACATTATATTGTCAAAAGTATTCACTCGCCTGCCTTTACACGCATATGAACTTGGATGACATCCCATTCTTAATCCATAGTGTTTACTATGATGGTGGCTCACCCTTTACGGCTATAACAGCTTCAACTCTTCTGGGAAGGCTTTCCACAAGGTTTAGGAGTGTGTTTATGAGAATTTTTGACCATTCTTCCAGAAGTGCATTTGTGAGGTCAGACACTGATGTTGGACGAGAAGGCCTGGCTCGCAATCTCCACTCTAATTCATCCCAAAGGTGTTCCATCAGGTTGAGTTCAGGACTCTGTGCAGGGCAGTCAAGTTCTTCAAAAACCAAACTCACTCATCCATGTCTTTATGGATCTTGCTTTGTGCACTGGTGTGGAGTCATGTTGGAACAGGAAGAGGCCATCCCCAAACTGTTCCCACAAAGTTGAGAGCATGAAATTGTCCAAAATCTCTTGGTATGCTGAAACATTAAGAGTTCCTTTCAATGGAACTAAGCGGCCAAGCCCAACCCCTGAAAAACAACCCCATACCATAATCCCCCTCCACCAAACTTTACACTTGGCACAATGCAGTCAGACAAGTATCGTTCTCCTGGCAGCTGCCAAACCCAGACTCGTCCATCAGATTGCCAGATGGAGAAGCCTGATTCGTCACTCCAGAGAACATGTCTCCACTGCTCAAGAGTCCAGTGGTGGCACTTTACACCACTATATCTGACGCTTTGCATAGTGCTTTGATGTAAGGCTTGGCTACAGCTGCTTGGCGATGGAAACCCATTGATGAAGGCCACATGAATTTTTAAAGGTCTGAAGCGATTGACTCTGCAGAAAGTTTGTGACCTCTGCACACTATGTGCCTCAGAATCCGCTGACCCCACTCTGTCAGTTTTACGTGGCCTACAACTTTGTGGTTGAGTTGCTGTCATTTTCAATTGCTTACTCTTTGTTATAATACCACTGACTGTGGAATATTTAGTAGACTTAGTACCATGCTGGAATTCACTGGGCTCCTGAGAGTGACCCATTCTTTCACAAATGTTTGTAGAAGCAGTCTGCATGCCTAGGTGCTTGATTTTATACACC
>JAOVYV010000002.1:12613339-12624248 GCA_025674545.1 Hassar affinis | reverse complement strand
TATATATACCACATACTGGTTATCTGGTAATTGTACACAATACATTTTATTTGACTATAAATCTGCTAGTATATTTTTGCCAGTTTTAGTATATATTTACATACATAGAATACAGCTATCTGCTAGGAAGGACAATAAGAAGCTTATGTGCAAGAACTGACCCTTATAGCAAAGCCAGTATAAAAAGTGTCCACTTCCAGCAGCTGCTTAGTAAGAGGTTAGCCATTGTTTCAGAGGATTTGTCTAGGCTTTGTGTACCTAACCTGAGTGGGTTGCTTCACATACCTAACCCTGCACAAAACACAACTTGATATGTACTTTAGGATGTGCCATTTTAAGAAACGCTTTCATGGTATGAGTGTAATAATATTTCCTTAGCACTAGATATTGAAGGCATGCATGATACAAACATGTGAATGCCATTTTAAAGCCATTTTTGATTATTTTATCCCCCATCACTATGTGTAAAAAGTAGAATTTTAAAAATGAGGTCTAATGATGGGATTAGAAAAGTTTGCTCAGAACTCTTTAATCTTGAAAATGAATTCCTAGATCAGTATGATCACATCACTGAGTAAAATGTCTTTCCCAAATTACACAGAATGGTTTTGACGTGACTGCATGGTCATTAAATAAAACAAGTTGGGCTACAGAAATTAGAGAGTCATATGGGGGAGTTCCTTCACATAAGGAACCAAGTCAAAGATTGGAAGATGCATTTCCCTTCTTCTACACTGAGTGGCAGGAGATCTGTTGTGAATATTTTTTTTCTCTTGTGGTTGGTCTTTCTATCCAAGGCCATTTACTTTAATGCATCTCAGCTGCCTTCACTCCCATTGTAACAGAAACCAAGGGCACAAAATCCACAAGTTCAGCCCTGGTGCTGTTTCTTATAAGGCAAGAATATCTGGTATGAGTTGAAATATAATTTCTGGTTTAGTGTGTTGAGTAACATTTCCTCATTGGAGCTGGTGTCCTCCAGTCATGTCCAAACTTTGACGAGTTTTAGTTCTGTATATTTGCAAAGGCATAGTATTTTTTATACTTCAGTCTGTCTGACATGTCATTGCACTGCATGGGGTATTCCACAACATGACTGATGGGGAAAATCTCCCATTCCTGCTGCACATATTGCAACCTCAAGTAAGAACATATTTTGATCTCATGTTTTAATCTGGAAAAAAGAGTGCACTGGTCTTTGTTTTTGTTTTATTTGAGAGGTGTCCAACCCTACACGCACCCTGACCTGTGGTACCATTACTCATCTTGAAAACCTTAAATATACACACCTTTATAAACCAGGCCCTGCTTTTCAAAATATATAGAGATCATGTGCTGCCTCCTCTGTGCTACCTCTAACAGCTTTTCACATTTGACATTAATGAAAAGGAATTTTGTTGTCCAGAGATTCCACTCACAGTTCTCTTGCTCCTCCAGTGGCCACATCCATATGTGCTTATTCCAGCTGATGAATCCCCTGTATGAATCAGAGCTAAGACTCAGGCCAGGCCTGAATGTATGTGTTGGACTGGGCCACACATTTCTGGAGACCACACAGGTTTCCTGCCTGACGGCCAACTCTCTCTGCTGCCCTCCATCTTCGTCTCTACATGTCTCTATAGAGAGGAGGTCATAAGTTCAACATCAGCAGGAAATATGGACATGACAGAGGCTTACAAACCTGCAAAATTCCCCCAACTGTGAAAGACAGTGGAATAAATGTATCTTCATTGTGTTCATTCATCATTTATAAAAAAAAACCTTAAATGTATTCTTCTTTAGAAAATATGTTTTCAAAAAGAGTTCATAGGCAATTTCACGTTAGGGACAAAAGAAAAAACATATATTCAAAATAATTAAATGAGTAACTTCTAAATAATTACTGTATTGAGGATTAATATTATTATAGTATAATTATCCTGTATTGTGTACTGCAACTTCTGTGCTTCTCTAGGTGGTCTATTACTTGCTATGGTTCTTTATCCAAGTGTACTTAAAGTAAGATGCAAAACAATTTTCAATAACACTGTAAATATTTTTTTTCCTATTGAATCGTTAATGCAGTACGCTTTAAATAGACAAAAAAATGTATAAAATGTAGATTGCCTAAGATGTTTGCACAGCATTGAGCATACGAATATACACTATGGTTATGAGGACTTTCCAATTCTTAACACAATTAATTAATATTATGCTACACTTCAATAACCAAAAGGAAACATTACATACACACACATACACATACACATACACATACACATACACACACACATACACACACACACACACACAAACACAAACACACACACAAATACACAACAAAGCTATCCTGACCAGTTTTCCTGTCCATGCCAATGAAAAGCATCCTCAAATCATGATGCTGCAACCACCATGCTTCATTGTGGGAATTATGCTCTCAGGGTGATGGAAAATGTTGTGTTTGTATTTCAATGATGGCTGAAAAGTTAAATTTTAGTCTCATCAGAGACTAAACACAGAACCTTCTTCCAAGTGTTTGGGGAGTCTTCCAAATACTGTTTAGTGAACTACAAACATATTTTCTTATTTTTACTTTAAACAATTACTTTTTCTGGCCACTCTTCCATAAAGCCCAACTGTGGAGTGTATGGCTTAAAGTTGTCCTATGGAGAGAAACTCCATGGTAGATCTTGGAAAGCTCCCTGGTCTTCATGTTGCTTGTTTAGTGGTGTTGCAGACTCAAGGGCCTTTATTTAGGCATTTCATTGCAAATGGGGTGAATACATATGCACTTACAAATTTTTGGCTGTTTTTTAAACAAAGTATTTTTCATTCCGCTTCAACATTTTGGAATATTTGGTTAGTTTCATTACATATGATCTAAATAAAAATCCATTTTAATTGCAGATCATAATGCAACTGTATGTATTAGTACTGAAATATCTTGCTCCCAATAGATATAGTTGCCTGTTCATGACTTTTTCATCTGAATCCCTAACATGTGCTTTCAACCTGTTGTCTTGGCTGTGTTATTAAAGCCACACGGGAGAGAAGCCTCAGTGTGGGTGAAATGACCCTTAACCTGTCGCTTCCCTACACAGCTCCCTTTTCCATCATATCCTCACACAAATATACAGAAAAGCAGATTATTTCATTACCTCTGGAGCCACCACTGGGACCAAGACAAGAAAATATTAGGCAGTGGAAGTAGCAGGAGCAAAAGTGAAAACAGCAGAAGGAACACAGTGAACATGGACGACAGAGAGACGGGTGGGGTAGGAAAGAGAGGGTGATCTCATCCAAAGCGCTGAAATCTTGCTGTTGTAAATGAGTTTATCATACCACCATGGTCGTCCATAAATGACCTCAGCAGACATGCTTTCGTAGTAAGCTAAACCAATAAGAAAGTGCAGGAAGGAAAACACAGCCTGCAGTGAGCAGCACTACTTCTGCACCATAAATACTGCTGGGTTTAACCTCCGACATGTGTGGTGAGAGGTAGTGTATCGGTTTGTGTGTGGGATTGTGTAAGCTGAGGCGTCACCTCATAGCAGTATATCTGTAGGTAAGGAGGACGGCTCCCTCTGCTGTGGAAAGGGACTTCCATACGTACTTGCATTTCCAGTGGGCTTCTAACCCAGAACAGATGTCCACAGTAAACTGCAGTGACCCACAGAGGCCCCTCCAGTGTGGCTAGGCTCTGGACGCTGAGCTGTGAAAGGCTGGGCCACTCAACACCTGATCAAACTGCGAGCTTTACAATAAGGAGGTGTAAAACGTTCTCCCTGTGTACTCCAGAGCCAGAGGCCTTTCAGAAACAGCAATATATTAAAGTCTAATTGGGTAGAGCAACAGTCTACAGGCTCCTGTGGGAGGGTTATGCAGGCTGTAACAACTTGCCTTGCGTTACAAGGTCTGCTGGCATGGCATGACCTATCAACTCCCTATTCTAATCTCTGTACACATCTGAAGCTGGATGTGTGCATGATCTGCTTTATCATGCAATTATCTCACTTGCATTTTCCACAGGCACTGCAGCTGGAAATGACAAACTAAATGCTGCATTAAATCCTCTTATTGACTCTCCCCTTATTCATTTGTAAGTGACAGAAGCATGTGTGGAAGTAACTATGATGAATGTGCAATACAAAGCAAAAATTTCTATGTTTTATCACATAACAAATGCTAGAAATTATGTTATAGGCCACAATTGTCCCAGAACTGTTAGGAAAGAAAAAAGAAAAGTGGAGTCCACTGTGAGGTCAAGTCTCTCAGAGGGCGGCGCTCTGATGAACTAAAAAATTCTGATAGCGATCATGAATGGCACATTTATAAAAGACACAAACAAATGGAACCAATGGCAGCCCATCCAATCCTTTTAGTTTTACTGGTGGTCTTCTTAGATCAACCAGTGAAGCGGGGTAAAGACCTGTTCACATGCTATTAAACAATATCCAGGTCAGATAGGAGTGTAATCTACTCAATATGGATAAAGTTTATTTTGGTGGGAAAGCTAAAACAATCAAAACCAATATTTACAGAGGAAATGCAGCCAAATAGACATGCTGTTTCCCAGAATTTTGACTAGCAAATTAATTTGAACTCCAAATTACAGTCTGCTCCTCCTATCCTTGATCACATAGACCTACTCCTAAGTTGAGAAGATTTTTAATAGAAAAAAAACATTTCTATATATATATTCTATATATAAATGTTCTATATACCAGTTTAATGCCATAACATAGCACCATTTAGGAAAGATTTGATACTGTAATATAACAGAATATAACATTCAGAAGTGTAGGCTATCAAAGTCACAAGAAGGCACTTTGCCGGGTTGATCCTTCCATATCTTTCTGCTGATTCCCTTTATACACCTTGGTGGTCCCATTTTTGGACACTATTAAAGCAGCATTATTTTTCTTACCCTTGACCCTTGATGATGGCCCCTCTACGGCAATGCCCTCTGCTGGAACACAGCAGCTGGGTGCATTTAGGAAGCAAGGAAACAGCTGTCAGGAATGACTTTTGCAGGCATGGCTATCCCAGGCCTGGCCTTGTTTGTTTTTAAAATGGACATGATTCTGCCTGTGGATTGCAGCAATGCCAGAGCCTGCTTAGCAGACACTTCAGAGGCTGCTTACTAGAAATGAACTGTAGCAAGAGGGATGATAGAATGTATGCACCCTCTACACTACTGTACGCACTCTCTACACAGCCCTCCACATTATACTGGCAAATGATTGAACAATGACTCAATTTAAGTACACAACATACAGTATAATAGATGAGCTATAACAATATTCTACATCAATAACTTCTCACAGACGCTGAACCATCTAATAAATTAAAAGAAATATTGTTCACTATATTTAAGGACAATTGAATTCAGACTATAGACAGTGTTAGGCTTGATGATTACATATCACATTTTCTTATACAAGACATTATCTATCACAGTAAGCTAAATGAAAATGTGTGAGAATCTAGGGGTCAGATCATTGCACCAGAAAACATTTAAGGGTTCCTTTGGAGAGGAAGTAAGCAGTAACTCTGAGAGACTACATCCACTAAAGACTACATCTACCACTATTATTTTCATTTGGTTTTCATTTGGCCCTTTCTGTGTCTCAGTAACATACCTTAGGCCTTGACTCAAGTGGATCATTTGACTCTTAACCTGCCATGAAGAATGTCTAATGAGAGGAGAAAATCAAACTGTGGGGTAACTGGACACTCTACTGTACACTGTAAAGCCTGTCTGTCTACCCAGCCCCCTGAAAAACTTCACTGCCTGATCAAAAGATAGCCAAGGCTCTTTAAAATTCCTCACCTACCGTTAAATTTAATGCAGTGCTCATTAGGAGAAATAAAACAGATTAATGCAGTTGCAATTAAATGTGAGCCATTGGTTCAGAGGACACAAAACCATAGACATTTTTGCCTATTCATTGCATTCACTTTACTCTAAATATACAAAGCTCTAGACATGTTCCTACAGGAGAGGACCTTGGGAAGTATCTCAGATATGGATTAAAAGAGGTTTTCTTGGAATTTATTTATTATGAATTATTCTATAATACATACAGATACAGATATACAATTAATAAATGTATATTTATGTAGTAATTGTAGTAGGTACATTGCAAAATATTGAAGAGAAACCTTCTGGAAACATGTGGCCCACTTTAGTTAATATCTATGTCAGTTTTTTTACAGAAACCCAGCACATTACTGTATATTACCAGTGGGCCAGAAGATTTGTTTAGAGAAAAGGAAGTAACACAGTCTCATTATGGGGCTAATTTTAGTCTCAGGAAAAGATGTTTAGGGAGACTTGGCTCAGGCCTGAAAAGCTGAAGTGCCCATTCTTAATTCCCAGCTGTGGAACAGAAGTCATTTTGGTTCTTGTCTGAACTCAAAAGAAACAATTTTTAGCATATACAGAGCAACTTCAAAAGTGCCTTATCACTACCGGCATCAAACATGAGTGATTCCACATGAAAAAGCAGCTGAGCTTTTAGAGTAATTAGGGAAATAATTATTCCATTTGTATTGTACAAATAAATCAGAAAAGGCCCTGTTTGAAAGGCAGTTGCAAAATCCAGCTTGAACCCCCTTGTTGAGACTCTCGCAATGCAGCACTCAACACACGAGACATTCTAAACCTGGCAGGCAGAGTAGGAAAGAGAATGAGAGTAAACTCTACCAAATGGGTATTAAACTTGACGGTTGATTAATCACAGATGAGACAAGGGAGTAGGGCACTTAGATGCAAGGTTGCACTGGAGTGCATTTGAGTCTTGGAAGGTGAGCTCTTATGCTTTGGCGCCATGGCTCCTATAAAACTTTGCTCACCTTTGTGTAGTCTCCGCCAGTTAAAGGTATCAGAGCATGTCACTACTTAGAGTTAGGGACAAGAAAAAAGAAGGAAATAATAATAATAATAAGAAGAAGAAGATCATCATCAACAACAACAACAAGAAAAACAACAACAGCAATAATAATAATAATAATAATAATAATAATAATAATAATAATAATAATAATACACACAACTTGATTATTTCCATTTACTGCTTTGCTTGTTATTATTTGCTGCTCGTTTGTAGCATCAATGCATCAGTGTACTCTACATACTACACATGATAAGAGGTCTGACAAGCTGGGCAAGACCACCCAGACATGCCGTGTTGAAACACAGTCTGGCAGTGGTCATTAAAGTGTTTCCTCAGGTCACTCAAGAGCTCTGAACTGTGGAGCAGTTGGAAGCCACCCAGCAGTCCCAGACTAACACTGATTGATCATATTTCTGTTCAGCCAACACCACTTTCTGTTGTGATTAATTCTGTGTGTGTGTGTGTGTGTGTGTGTGTGTGTGTGTGGTGGCAGGAGGGTGTGTATGTTCTGTAACTTTCTTATTGTATAGGTACCGTATATATTGTAGCAACTAAGGAAGACAGATTTGACTTTAATGTTTTCCACAGAAATATGCCCATGGGAGGCCATGTTGTCTTACCAGGGATTCTCATGGCACAAATACTGCAGCACTCTCTTCATATTATTCTTTTATCAATCATTTCTTTTACTTTATCTAAGTGAGATTAAAATTAATGCCTCATGTGTTAACTCAGTACATCTCCGAGATTTCATGTTGGTCATTAGTCCTGCTCTGACTCTTCTAGTACTATGTGGAGCTGCAGTGTATGTGAGCTGGAATTGAACAAGTGGTCAGCTCCAGAGCTCATAAATCTCCTGCCTGCCCAGACATGCACAGACATACTGCAGCCCAGGGAGTGGGCCTCGCTGGAATGAGATGCCTTGTCAAGATATTCCAAAATATCATACATGTAAATAATTTCAATCCATAGTAACAACAAACAGGGCTTTCTGAATGGGTTCAAGGACATGTTTACAAAAAGAAACCTGTGAACCAGTGGATATCTGGTATCTGGAGATTAAAGTAAACAATTATGCATTTTTAACAGTGAATATTGTTATTTGATTTTGACTTACATATATATAAAAGTGTTGTGTCAATAAAGATGGGTTGGATGGAACTTAAGGCATGGCATTAAGTGTCAAGAAGGGGGATCCATTACCTTTTGTCTGGAAGTGGGTAAATAGAAATCATCTGCAGTTTTTATGTGATTTTTGCACCAATAGTAATAAAATGATTGCATAGCATAGAAAACTCCAAAGTCAAACAGTAAAAGGAATGAAAGTTGCTGGTGTGTCACCCAGTTCCTCAATACAGGTACGGTCATATGCTTCAGTGAAAGAAAGTTCTTGACATCACCTTTGAGCTTTTGTGACTGAAACACAAAAGGCAAACTCTGAACAAGAAACCTAAAAAGTGTTCATAAAAATATGCACAATACACTGTAATACAATACGTTACCACTTAAACTCCCACACTTTAAAGGGGTGGGAAACATCCCTTAAAAATCCCATGTATTTTCCCCTACTGTTCTTAAAGCACACTGTAAAAGTGTGTATCATCCATCAAGACACAGTTCATTGTAAATGAATGGAAATTTAGAGGAATAGCTAACGATTCTTAGGACCATCTCATTTCAAACTGCTGGCCATGCAAGTTGCAATAATGTCTCATAGTATCTGAGCTTGATAATTCCATTAGCTAAATATTTTGTACTCATATGAAGAAGATTCAGGGTACCTGGTTTGATTGACAGTTCGGCTTACTGTCTGTACGTTTCCAGTCTGGCTTCCTCTCACTTCCTACAAAGATTTGCCCTTAATTGCCCCTTAGTGTAAATAAAGGAATGAATGTGTATGTGCCTCGTGTTATGCAATAGACTGGCATCCTACCAGGGTGTTATCCTTCTTCACACCCAGTGTTCTCCTGATATGTTCCAGATTCACCAGGACCCAAGATAAAGTGTTTATTGAAGATCAATTGCCCTTTTGTCCTACACATTTTTTGTATTTTCCATTTTATTCAAGGCAAACACATGAAGTCTACGACTGGATGAGTAAAAAAGAAAATATTATTCATTGGTTTTCTCTGTTGTTTTCTGCTTTCTTTCTTTGATAATAATTGTTATCGTGTGTTTGCACCAGTATGTCATCAAAGTGAATGACTCTATTCGACAGCCATTAAATTTAAGGTATGGTGGATTATTGACACAATAATTTCAGGGCAATATTTGGCCAAACCAGACAAGGAAATTAACTGTTAAATGTCAAAGATCTACATTATATATTTTTTTCAATTATTAATTATTAATTATTAAAAGTTAAGCTCAAACTTATATCTAAGAGTAAAACAAATCTCTGAAAGTGGCCTGAATGTAGCCTGACTATACCAAAGAGCAAAAGATCTGGCAGATGTGTGCACTGTAAAAGACCAGTGTGTCAGAAGCCATAATTCTGTCTATATATAATCTTGTGTATATTTCTTTTAAGCCTGCTTTCAAGAAACAAATGTGAATGTCCAATGTGAATTTTCTCGGCAAACACACACAGACACACACACACTAAGAGTGTGGTCCTGCTCTGTTCTTAAATAAAGGTCTATTGCCGAGAAGTACCCATGGCGCCACACTGCAATTTTCACTACCTGTGTATTAGTGTTCTGGATTTGATAGAAATGGGAGCCAGAGGTGGAGTCTAGCTGTTAGATGTAGCTCTGATAGCACTGTGCAATGAAAACATTTTTGATTCCACTTGGCACCACTTTGCTTAAATTCAGTGGAACTATGACTGGCTCTGTGTGGCTGATCATGCAGATACTTGCCGTTCTTACTAAAAAAAATAGACTGATTATGTCCAGGATTATTTAAAAAAAAAACAGATCAGTCCCCATAGTTGCATTTAATCCTTTGTAAGATCATTTTTTGTCCATGTGTGATTCTTTTTTTCCAATTTGTGGATTGGAGGAAGCTCAATGATGATGACGAAGCATTTTGCTATTGCCGTGATGAGCTTGGGTAATATTTCCCATTTTGTCTATGAATGTTTTTTGTGAGATTTGGATATTGCTTCCTACCTGGTCACACCTGTAAATAGAAAACAGGAGTATCAAGCCTACAAACACTGATACTGAGGAAATAAGCATACTGTTAGCTTGTAGGTTACCATAATACTGCTTCTTTTGTATTATTATTATAGTATTAAACTCTCCTATTGCTTTACTATTCTAGTAAAAATATTCAACTAAAATATTTAGACATGTTACGTGTCTGATGTTAGCAGTGACTCACGAGTGAAGAGGTATAGCCCTGGTGTGCAGATACAGAGGGCATGAGGAATTATCAAGCAGCTACCCGCAGTGTGGGCTCTGTGATAGTGTGCTCTCTTTTCACCTCCCCCTGTACAGCTAGGTGTGAGAAACACCTACCAGCATTCACCTAGCATTTGTAAGCTAAGTTCTGCAGAGAGATAGTGGCCTAGAGAAGCTGAGGGCCGATATAAATTACCTGCTGATGAGGACGATAAACCATGTCATAACAGCTCTCTGCTTGCAAGGGCCACAGAGAGATAGTCTCTCCCTGGGATTCTGTCACTTTTGATCAAATCACTATCTGGATGTGGTCGACTTGCAGCTGAGGATTTATTTACATACACTGAATATCCTTGAGCCACTCACTGCTTCAGTTAACATAGACCTATGCCTGATTGGGAGGTAGGAAATGGCAAATTGGGAGCAGAATCCTTCAGTAAAAGAGGGAGAAAAGCCAGACCATACATTTCTGTTGGATTTGGTAGATTTCCTATGACCTTTTCTAAAAGAGTACAAAATGGAAACTTCATAAGCAATCCATTACTCACAGGAGATATAGTTTGCCACACCACAATTCCTGGCTAGACAAACAAAGTACAGCTGTCACTGTTGATCAGTAATAATAAAGCATTTCATTCATTCACAAATCTTGTGCATGTTATACATTCTATTGTAGATTATATT
>JAOVYV010000002.1:12600708-12613176 GCA_025674545.1 Hassar affinis | reverse complement strand
GTACATCATCGTATTATCTCCTGGGAGATGCCTGTGTCGTTTCCGGTCAAAAATAAAATTGCTGGTTGAATAAAAGTCAAAATTTGCCAGGGGTATGAATCATTTCAGGCTTGACTGTATATATATATATATAATAAAACTGTTACAATTACAGGTATGTATTTTCTTATCAAAAAACAAACAATGCTTAAAATTAAGTGTTCATGCACACATGAAAGAGAATTTGCGCTATGTCAAAACTTTTGCTAACTTAAACAGTTGTTTTCTTTATGTAGCCAGACAGTTAAGCACATAATGACTGCGATAAGTCTACTTTATCAGCCAGCAGTAAGGCTTTGAGGATAAGCCCTGTGTGGATGCTAATTAAGAAGATACTGTCAGGCTGAGCTTGCAGAAATCAACTTCATGTTTAATTGCATAAACCAGCATGATAAAATACATGACCTTGCCAGACTGACTTACTGTTATAACATTGTGTGAGGAATTTTAATATATCTATTTATATAAACAGCATTGCATATTGCACAAGAAGAAAACAGTATTCTCTCCATTCTTTTGCTAGTCAAAATCTCCATCTTGTAGGTCAGTCTCTCCTATCTTATAATCATCACCATTACAGATGAAAGCCTAAGCCTCCTCTCAGAACAGCCTCAATTGCCACAATTAAATAAGTGTGGTTGCAAGATTATAACTCCCCCACCTCAACAAAAGAGAGTGTAGCATTAAATAATCCTACAATTAGAAACAATCAAAGCTAATGTTTGATGTTGTTGTTGCACAAACTCCCAACAATACATCTCAGGCCAGGAATGGTGTTTTGGACTGACCGGGAGGCGCCAGACCGCCGAGACATCAACCAACGTGGTCATATTTTCAAGCCACCAACGTACTCTTGGCAGACTGAACATATGACCTTTGTTTTCCCACCTTAATACTATAAATGTAACACACCTTCTTAGTTTCCATATCAATATAATTTTCTGTGATTACAATCTGCCAGGCCCCAAGGCACACCCTATTCTAATTTGTCTACTAATTTGTCTACCTCACACATAATGTTTTCTTTATTACAATTGGCAATAATTGTTCAGTTCCATAAAAATAATGAAAAAAGTGCAACACTGTAAGCAACTGCAATAATTTAGCCCATGCTTTTTATGTTTATGCAGTAAAATGTTGTTTGATTTTTATACTATAATATTATTTATAATAGTACAGTAGGTTCTTTAGTATAACAATAATATACATAGTATGATATATTTTGGGCTTTTTTGTGAAATTACTGTGAAACTTCTAGAGGAAATCTAGAAATTTCATTTTTTATTTAATCTTTTCACAATAGTGACAATATATTAGATAAAGTTTTGGTGTACAATCTATAAATTGTATTATTACTGGTTCAAATAGCAAGACTAAAGACTAAAATCTATGAAAACACACAAAATATCAAAAGATATA
Organism: Hassar affinis; assembly: GCA_025674545.1. Taxonomy (NCBI): domain Eukaryota; kingdom Metazoa; phylum Chordata; class Actinopteri; order Siluriformes; family Doradidae; genus Hassar; species Hassar affinis. Next base: position 12,611,718 of record JAOVYV010000002.1, on the reverse strand, counting down.
ATTTGCAACATTTTACATCTTAATTAATCAGCAGAATCCATACCATAACAGCATCTTAATTATTAACACTATGCTACAGATGCTTCTTCAGTCATATGATAGAAATGCATGCTTTATTAAAGATTCTCTCTTAACCATTTTCCCGCCACAAATATTACTACAGTTGGTGGAAATTACAGAAGCAAATAAACAGTCTTATGATCTTCCCTTCCCAATTTAGCAACTCACATACTATAATCCATCTCAGTATTTACTGTAATTCTAATTAAGCATTGATAGTAAGCAGATGCAGGAAATACCAGCATTTTTTGAAGCATTTATTCAAAGTATGACAGATTAATATATTATGTATAGACTGGTTTAGTAATTTTCTTTTAGCAAAGTTTAAATTAAATCACTTCAATATCACTGATGAATGGTATTGCATCAGGGAATGATACATGCACGCCATTGCATTCTGAGACCAAACTAGCAATGGACTAGTTTCAGAATGATATAGAAGATGACTTTACAGTCTGTGGAACTGGATGTTTGCCTGATTAGACAAAGTGGTGCATGAGGTTTATTTTTCCAAAGGTTGAACAGCTTTAATCATAGGGTCAAATCTTTGGGATTTGTCTTTGCTACTTTAGAGGGAGCTTCAGAGGTATTTTCTCTGTGTTTACACAAACTGACCAGTTACTCGGGTGGCTTACTTTAGTGGCAACATGTGGTTCACAGTGGTTTAATAATGCCGTTTACATAATTGCATAATTGAGTTATTTAAAGCCTATGTTTGCGTTTACTGAAACCATATCAAACACTTTAAATTGTACACCAGCCTTTTCTAGGCCACTGTGCCATAGACAACCGCAGATTTATGAATTGATTAAAAAATGACAAATTGTGTTTGAATATTTCTTTAATTGTTGCTAAATTATCAAGGGCAAACATGATTAAAATGTGAACTAAACAGAATTATAAATGCCTTGGCATACTATATAGCCAGGACATGTATAGACCAACACTGGTTAAATTACAAGAAACTCCATTTTGCCCACTGAGAGTGATTTATCTCTTCAGAATCTATTTAGCGCATAACCTAATTAGGAACTATAACAGAAGTGTGAAAGAAGTATGGGCAGTTGCCTCAAAGGCCCGCATGGCCTGCTTAACAACAAACAGACCATGCTGGAGCTCTCACAACAGAGATTTGTGAAGCCAATAGGCGAGTAAGAGGGCCGCAAGTTTAGGTTATGTTACCTGAAATGAGAACGTGCTGTTTGGAGCCTTTCATGTGCCCAGTTCAAATAATCTGCACTGCTTCACTGGATGATATGCGTGAAAACCTGTTTGGGTGATGATGTCACCAGAGCGTAATCTAATTGTTCTTTTACCGCCTTGCTATAGGGCACTTTTACATCCTGTAGGACACAAAGTTCAACACCCAGTTAGTCACACACATAAACATACACTCCTGCCAATGCACACAACACATCATAATTTGCCCCTTTGTCCCTTAGCCATTTACCAATGCCCTTTAGAGTTGATAAGTGGCATTATATTGTTTGCTTATTTCTAATGCACTTTTAGCTTAGAATCTGTGGAGGTAGTGGCCTGGAATAAACAAAAAATTCAAAAAAACAAAAAGTAACTTGTATTTTAAGGCTGAGAGGCTGGTGTGACTCACACCAGAATTCTGATGTTGGGACAGGAAAGACAGGAGAACATATGAGTAAGGCATATTTGGAAAGAGCAGGACCAGGCCTGTGCGCTGCTATCAGGGTAGTCTAGCAGTGAACCATGAAGAGGCAGGACTGTTCACAACTATCAGTCACCCTCATGACAACACAGCATTGCCATCATGTTGATGATGACATATTTCTTCACTCGTTTTAGAAGTCAACCTGACACAATGAATGTACTGATCACATAACTGCCTGGAAATGAAGCTTACTTAATGGCTGTATTTTATGCACAAATTAAGCCATGCATCATGAAAAAAGATGAAGCAAGGTAAAGATCTAAAATATACCAATATGTCAAAAGAGTAATGAGCTCACCTGTGTTTAAATGTGTGTTGACATAAAGTATAGGTGTCAAAGCTAATTACAGGTTATTTGCCTTCTGTACTACCCAAAAGTTGAATTTCTGTTGTTTCTATGTGCTTTAAAACTACAAACTTTTAAAGTAGTTTGGACTGCAAATTAAGCTTTCATGGAAAAATGTAACCTAATCCTTCATCCTTAACAAGGGCATATTTCATGGTTGATGCATGACCACTTAAACAGTTTACCTCTCCTTATTCAAATTACATTTCCTTGACTGGAACAATGGATATCTATTCAGAAAAATAAAGGCCAAAGACATAGCATGACATATTACATTAAGGGGAAAAAAATTCTTCAGTGGCGCTTTCTGAAAGTTTATCCATTTTTGAGGTTTTGTCAAAGTTGCATTTGGTGTGAGCCTCAGCAGCCAATAGGATTTAGGTATATGGAAGCCTCCTGAATCTCTCTCTCACTCTCAGATATCCGCATAGACCTCTTATACACTAACAAGGTGTGACACTGGCTAAATTTAGTTGCAATTTAGAAAGCCTAATCTGCCCTGACTGTATCAGCACTTGATCTGGCATTGATTTTGATCATTTTGAACATGATCCGAGCAGTCAGCCTGGTTTTAATTTTCCCAGTGCGCATGCCGGTCAAAGTTGGCTTGTTTTATTGGAAATCTTGTTCCTATATTCCTGCCTGGCACCTTTTGACCTTGTCTGTCTCTGGGGACTCATGGAAAGGGGGAAAAACAAGGAAAGTTGCTTTGTTGTCTTGTGAAAAGAGCAGTGTGAAAATGGAGGCGTTGTCTGTCATGATCTATCATGTTCTTTAAAAACAACCTGACTGTGCTTTCTAGTACTCCATGTGAGGGATAGTTTACCCTCAGGAATACAGAAATTCTACATCTGGCTATAATGATTAGTAAAGTCTTCAGGTTTTAATATTGGTCCATAGTAGCAAAAAATATGAAAGTGGAAGACTTTGATATATAACTGATTTATTATGAGGAAATATCTCATAAGGAGCACAGCAGGGAATGCACCTCTCCATGTCCTGCTGCTTCTCTTATTTATCTGATCAACCTCAAAGGAAACATCAGTAATGGGAGAAGGTTTAGATTTTAAAGCTTTCTATAAAGGAAGAGTAACAGGGAAATGTCCTGTTGTTATTGTAGCCTGTGTGGATATCCAGCAGTATTGCCTCACTTGTAAAATGAGCTGGATATAAATTGGAAATGACTCCGTGTAGCTTGGAAGAAGCTCACAAACCCACACTTTCTCTTTCTATGTTTCTATGACTTTTTAAAAGTCAGCGATATCTACAGTGAGGGGGTATAGGTTAGATTCCTGCTGTTTGTTTTGTAGTCAGCAGATTCAAATATTCTCAATTTTGATCCAGTAAGCTGCCATATGTGGACTGAGGAAAAGAACATTCATAATAAATTGCTTTCTTTACTTGAACAAACACTGATCCTCCAAACACAAAATTCACCAAACATAAAATAGTCTCTGAATGTCTAAAACCAGAGCAGAGGTAAAATTAGTTGTGCCAAACTCAAAAGGCATGCATCCACCAGGATACAACTTAATAACTAGTGTGGTGTCTGAATAGTTCAGTGGTAGAGTCATTGAATTGCTTCTGTGGTGCTTGGAATGATCTTACACAAAGCATAATAGTTTGTAAATATAATTATAAAGTGGTTCAGTAATGCAGCAATTACCAATAACACATCACAGCTCCAGGGTCCCAGATTCAATCCTGATCCCAGAGTGTATGCCCACCTCACACCTCAATGAATGAAATATTATATACATAATATATAATTACAATTAGCACATTTGGTGGATAAAACCCAAAAGCTTTAACTCTGCCCCGAACCTAACCTTTTATTATTTGTTTCACAGGTTGGCATCTATTAATTTATATAAATGTGAAATTATGGGTCTATGCTGACACTGCTGTCTAAAATCTGTTGATGGCAACCCAACCAGAAGGATTCCACCAAGTCTTCTAAAATTGGATAAGCTATAATCACAGCTAGTTTCCCCTAGTTTTAGTGATTCATGAATATATTAAATAAGATATTTCAGTTCAGTCACACACCAATACAAGCTGTAATATTTATGAAAAGTCTGCATAGTTAAGATGAATTGCATGGAAGGGACTCTTGCCTTGACATTAGGAAATATTTGGGTAAAAAGGAAGCATTCTGTTTTGATTTAGAGTATTAATATATTGCATTTGGCACAAGGAACTGTCTGAGAAGACCAAAGGTTTTAAACAGAAACTCATGTTTTGGCCCTTGATCGGTTTCAGATTTCCCTCCTCCTTATAATATGCGAGATTTGATAGATCCATCTAGGGGAACATCTCTGTAGTCTCTCAGAGCCATTAATGTGGATGTAATCATAGGGTATTTCTGAATGATTCTGCCCTGCGTTTGAATGCCTCCCCAGTAAAAGCCTTGCCTCTTTTAAAGTCCAAGTGTGACTTACAAATGGCTGACAAATAGTAAGTGCCGGACGATATGAGAGATGGCCACTCCACCACACCACACACACTTGCAAATTATCTCATAGCTTTATGAAATCTTCTGGCAAGCCACAGCGAACAACACTTGGCATCCTGATTTTCCTTTGACAAAGGATTTTCCAAAATAAACCCAACAATTCAAGCTAGGTCCCAATAATATATTATAGTAGCCTATGTACAAAGGAAGCAAGCAAATCTGTCAAAGGAATGAAAAAAATAAAAAATAACACATAACAAAGCTTCACTGTGAATGTTTTGGACAACTCCTTCAGCCAAAATCACTTTATGAACTGTGTGAATTCCACCATATTGTCCCCAAATGACTTGATGTGAGAAACTGACACATTTCTGAGCAGGAGCTATCAGTGCTGAATTCAGTGTACCCTGTCTTCCCTGCAGAGCAAGCTGAGAACTGCCTGCAAAATAGGCAGAATAGCTAATGTAGCTCATTTGAACGCATGATCGCTCCTCTATAGGAACATTTCCTCACAGTAACAGCAGTTAGATGAGGTGAGACTATGTCAAATGGCCTGGCGCCTCCTTTTACCTGTGTAACTTTACACCAGCGTCTGGCCTGTTTGACCTCAAAGGCACGTGCAGGTAAACACAAGCAGGATTTTAAATGTATTAGGCTTTTTTGCACACTGATGCATTAATAATTTATAAACCCAATATTAATCCCCCTAATGTAGGCCTTCTGTACCTCCTGGTTAAGTGAATATGACATTTAACTGAAAATACCTATTTGTCTAATGTTTCACATATTAAAATTTTCATGCACTTTGCTTGTATAATAAGACAGTCTAGCAATTGTAAAACACTTTCTATAGATTCCAATTATGTTTACATACTTGCATTATGAGTCTCAGATCATTTTGCACTGTCTGTGTGTAAATATGTGTTCACTGATACACAGAAATATCCACATAAAAAGTGCAATACGCATGGGTTTATGGATTTGTGTGGTTTTGCTTCAAATGGCATCCACATTTGAATTGTGTCATGCAGTGAGAGATTATGAGTGCTGCTGGCCTCTGGTTACCCACAAAAAGAGCAAATGTTCACAGAGAGAGAAGCAGTGGGTAACACTGGGCCAAAATTATCCAGCCTGCTGAGTCTCAGTGAGTGTGACTCCACTTGCTGAAAGAGCACACAGAGCTCAGACATGCTCAACGTGGTTTGGTTACACTCCTATGTTACCACACAGCTCATGAATGAAAGCAAAACACAACCCCAAACAGACATGTTCCCAAATGTTTTTATATTGTATATAATGTAGACCTGATACGAAGCCGGTAATTTGTAATTCTGTTCACCACTCTCCTCTCATCAGTGGAAGAATAGCATTTTCCCTCTGACTTTCTACATTGCTGAATTGCTTTCTGTATAGGATGCCGCCTTCTGGGTTCTGTCTAAGGGTTGATGTTTTGTTTATTTAGCTGCAAATGAACCATTTAAATCAATTAATTGTTTCCAGTTATACTTTGGCGACTTTTGTGAGAGCAATTTAGATAATGACATGAAAGAAAAGATTATAGACCGGTTTCTGTAAATGATCTTTAAAATCTTTGATATATAAATATTTGGAGAATTACGGCATATAATATAGCCAATAATAGACAATACAATAATCAAATATGTTAAGTAAGAATGTGAATTGTCCTAAATTTCTTTTCTCAAATTAAACTAAATTAAATCTTAATTTAAATCTTTAAGTTACATTTAACGTAAATTAAATCTACTCTGAAGCCTGCTATAGAACTTTAGAAAGAATCTCTCTCTCTCTCTCTCACACACACACACACACACACACACATAAGAGAGAGAGAGAGAACTGATTTCTCCACATATGTAAATACATATACTTGTATAAACCTATTCATGGACTCCTATACAGAATCTGACACACAAACTACCTACCAACCAACATTTAAATATACAAAAAATCTAAATGCCAACCTGTGCCCTGCTGCCCATACACACAGAATCTAGCATCAATAGTGCCATCTGCTGGAGAGAATTCATCTGCTCTCTACATTATGGCAGCCAGCTGTTGGAGAACATATAAATAATATCATTGTTGGATTACTTACTAAAACGATTAATTCCTGTCCTAAACAAAAGCACCTCAATAAACTATCATTATATGCTGCCTTTTAGTGTTTTCACTTTTATTACAGCCATGGATTATTTTCTCAAACTCTGACTTGACGTACTGAAATTACAAAAAAAGACCCTACATTAAAGATAGATTACATAATCTGATAATTATTTTCAGCAGATAATAATCAATGGAATTATCTATACAAAAGATTTTCATTATCTGACATTTTTTTCAGGTGCCAGATTTCTTTTTTTTCAAGGAGTCTACTTCTTATATTTCTTTCTTTCAGTTCATGCATGCTGTGTAGGAATGGTAGAGTCTAACTTGAACTTTATCATAATTTTTATTATAATTAATGTTAACATTCAGAAGCCAAAAGTAATTTCATAATTTTACTGTAATAATATAGCATCATCATATTTTCTCCTGAAGACATAAATATAATGCAATAATCCTATGTCTTGTATTGTCCAAGTTTAGTTGTGATACCTTTGGCCACATGCTTAAGATTTTTGCCATGGTCTTGTCTGCTTGGGTGGTTCAAGCGTCTGCCAGGCCCACCCGTTTGCTGCACACATCCTTAGATAGGAATCTGAATCTGTCAGGAACCTGGAAAATATATATAATATTGTCTAGCATGAAAGTACATCTTTCCTTCAACAAAAAAAGAAAGATGTACTTTCATGCTAGACAATATTATATATATTTTCCAGTTTCCTGACAGATTCAGATTCCTATCTAATAAATAATAGACTCAAACTTTGTAAAAAAAACATATTCCTATATCAAAGATATCTTTCATATGCCCACTCATATTCATATTTCCACTCATATACGGTATAAGCACACACCTCCCATATGAAGGCTTATATAACTTCCTTTTGTGTGTCTATTTCCATAAATACTAAACACTGAAAGGAATATCAGTTTCATTAGATATTTATAAATGCATTTTAAAAAGTCGATAAAATAGCTGAGTACACTATTGACTAACTATTATGAATTAGTCAATAAAAACTCTTAGCAAAAATAAACAAGCATTAAAAATAGTAGAACTGTTTTGTTTGCCTGATAGAACTTTTTTTTAATGTTCTTTACAGAACTGTATACATAAGGTTACTTGAGGAAACATGACATTCTGTGGGCATTAATCTCTGAGCACACATTTAGAGAGAATTCATGTCTGTGTCCCAAACTGTACAATACACACTAAGTATACCTATATAGTAATGACATGGTCTGGTATTATGCAGCTTGGGACACATATATTCACCACAGTATGCAACAATGTATTACTCTGTATTCCGTCAATTCTATGCGAATAAAATAACTTTCATGTGTACATCAGTGTGTTCTCTCTGTGACTGTCAGATCAAGCAGCAGTGCCCATGCTTCATCAACTTGCTGCAGTGTAACTGTGTTTATCAAGTTCAATAAGAGCTCATAACCCACAGAATGAACTAGTCACCAAATGTTAACTACAGTAGCTAATCTACAGTAGTGTCTAAAATATAAACTCTGCTGGTTTAAGGAAAAAGAGTTGCTGTAATCTCAGAACAAAATGCTTAAAGCCAGATTGTGGGATGAATGTATGGCTTGCCTTGAGGCTCTGTTTTATCTACATCTCAGCTACCCTGCTAACATCTGGATGGTAAAAATACTGGCTACAACTTCTGGTTGCTCTCAAGGTTTTTTTTTTTTTGGTAAATGTAATCTGTCTTCTGAGAATTCGTTATCTAATCTGTGTATTTTGTTCTGCAGTGTCTGAAAAAAAAAAAGTTTGGCAAGAAACGGATTAGCACGCTAACAAAAACCGGCCACAGAATTAAAAACAATATCCAACTATCACCTTTTTCACTTTTATTCACAAATAACTGCCTTACCTGTGCAGCAGGAAAACAAAAATGAAACCTCCATCGCACCTGTTTCTTTTTTTTCATCGTATGGTAGTACTGGACTTACACTCTTTTGCTCCTGCTTTTTTTGTTTTTACATTTTTACAGTCTCTTATTTGCTATTTTCCTCTCTCCTGATTGTCTGTACCTCCTGATAGTCATTGTGATGTCTAACTTTTTTGTGTATGAAGTTTGGGAAATGATAGCATTCCAAATATCTAAGCTGCTAAGCAATTTGTGCCCTTGGTTCAATGAAAGTGTTATTCTTTTCTTTCATTCTTAATGCCTCCATCCTCCATGTTGCTTGTTCTAATTGGATTTTTCCATTTCAAAAATAATAATCTTTTGATTTTACATAGAACAAATCAGACAACTGATTGCCAAGTAAAGTTGTATTTGCAACTTGTGTCATGTCATTAAACTTAAGAGTGGTTAACTCAAAATTCAAAAGTCTTTTAACATGCTATCTTGGGTTTTTTCTCTCCAGTGTTTCCAGGATAAGCTTCAGGTCCACAGGGACCATGCTTATGTACAATTACACCTGAGGTTGTGACATGAGTCTGCTTTTAAGCTTACATGGTTAATTACTCAACATTTTTTTGCCCAAAAATAATTATAATAATAAAATAATAACAAATTTTGCCAGAATCCATTTATTTTTTTATTGTAAGAGCACTAAATACTTTTATGTAGATGCAAGCGAAAATATAATAGTTGAACTGGAGTCAGCTGTGTCATCATTTGAATAATAATAATAAATAAATAACATTCAAACTGCAAATAAATATTTAGGTTCTCAAGTTCTTTAGAAAACAATTGACTTCACCAAAGAAACCCAGGAGAGTCCTTTTTGAAGAAAATTATAACATGGGTGCCAAATGACACATTTTACAGGTGTTTTAAATGTATTGCTCTTCATACACCCATCTGGTCGAGCCTGTGAAATATAGTATCATTTTACCTTACCATAAATTTCCTACACCTGTTCTTTTGTCCCAGTTTAGTCATTTGCAAGTTCCCTCCCACTAGTTAGCATTACCTTATCACATGACAGCTACCAACCAGGAAGGGTCCTCACCAAACCAACACAAAAACCCACACATTGGTTTTTATCAATGAGGATACACAGTGGACACATACAAATCTGTTTCAGTAAATGTAGCTGGTTGTTATTGCAAGTAGTTTTCCAGCCCTGCATTTCCTCTCTCCAGCAGGAGCATGAGGTTAATCACAATACATAAAGCCATGGCCAGGAAACCACCCTGTCCCTGTGCAGCTCAGCCTGTCTTCACTAACCCAATAAGCTAGCTTGTAAAAGCAGCTGCTTCCCCAGAGGTAAAGTCATAGCAGAGCATTTCCACAGACTTTGGGTTTGTGTGTGTGTGTGTGTTTTCAGAATGAATCTTTCCTCAACACCCACTGCTAAAAAAAAAAAGCATAGCAATTTTATAAAGACTCTGTGACATCATTTATGTAAATATCTGGTTTAGAAACCTTGAACCTCCTATTGTATATTTTATTTGGCTGCCAGGGTATCCCATGGTGTCCTTGTCTTTAGTTATGACTATTTAATCTAGCAACTCCAAAACCCACAAATGCCCAATGACTGAATGTTCCAAAGATGTACCATTATACTAAACATGCCATCTATCTCCTGTTGCTCTTGTATTTCCTGTATTATATATCCACTTATCTCAAACAGAAATAGATTTTGATGAATTGTTTGATAAATTTGACCCAAGTTTTTCCAGTGGGCCTTACTGGAGCGCCTACTGTTTTTCTGCCTGTTGGTGGCCTGGGCTCTAATCATCCACATCTCCCAAGGAGGCCATAAATTATTCCGATGAGATGGTGCTTTGTGTTCCTACTGCTGAGATGTGGGGGCGATTTCACAGCGGCGTATTTTCACAAGCCCTGCTCTAAATCATTGTTTTATGACAGCAAGGAAAACTTCTGCACGTTTGTGGTGATGATTTATGCTCATTTGGGTCTGGAGGACAGTATAATTTGCAAGTAATGTGAAAACAGATGGATAGAGAGATAGCAAAGGGCAGACTGGACTATACATTCTCATTGTTGCTTACAAATGACATCCATATGCTGCTGATGTCTCTATAGTCTCTGTAATTCTCTCTGTAACAGCTAATGGTTTATGTGGTTATAATCAGTCTCTTAGAAAAATCAGGAGCCAATATTTAGACCAATTGTAACAATTGAACAATTGTCATGTTTTTGTGCTTAAACCTAATGCACAGTGGAAGAAATAAAAGGTACCTTTCTTTTCTATCTTAAATTATCACAAATACATTAAATAGCCGACGGCACAGTGGTGCAGTGGTTAGCGCTGTCGCCTCACAGCAAGAATGACCCGGGTTCGATCCCCGGGTGGGGCGACCTGGGAAATTTCTGTGTGGAGTTTGCATGTTCTCCCCGTGTTCGCATG
>JAOVYV010000002.1:12546508-12559416 GCA_025674545.1 Hassar affinis | reverse complement strand
TGTGTGTGTGTGTGTGTGTGTGTGTGTGTGTGTGTGTGTGTGTGTGTGTGTGTGTGTGTGTGTGTTTGTGTATGTGTGTGTATGCATGTGTGTGTGGAGCAGGTACATAAAAAGGGACAGGTTCAGACTTCTCCCTCTCCTGCGGCTCTGTTTGCAGTGTGTGTGTTGGTTTTAAAAGGCAAGCAGGAGTAAAAGAAGAGCCATCATCATTACGCTGAGAGGTTGAGCCGCACTAGCGTAATGTGTGTGCTGAGTTGCTCTGTCTGTTTGTAAGGCCCTCAGCAGAAGTGTGGCGCTTGTTGACATTCTCCATATAATATTGTTTGAATTTTTCATCAAGATCTCCGCCTCTGTTACAAGAGCCCTTTTGTTTCCAGCTTGTTTGTACATTCTTCGTGTGTGTGTGTGTGTGTGTGTGTGTGTGTGTGTGCCTACCTCTCCTTGTATTTGTTTGTCTGTATGCTTCGCTTTAACTGAAACTCCTAAAAGTCAGGTCTTTTTTAACTGAGGGGGTTGGAGGGTCATGTACAGCCTATTCGCAACACCACTCACCCCCCCATCACATACACACACACACACCCCTTTTGCTGGCACCTTTTGTGCAGGGAACCCTGACGTGGCCTTGAATGCAGGTCACCACAGGTTACCCATGAATAGCCAAGTGTCTGTGGGGGATTGAATGGGGTGATGCGCACTGTTAAAAATGACCTGCCTCCTATCAGTGTTGGCGACGTTAAAAACAGCTGGCCCAGACATTCAACTCCTTTGCAGCGCCGTGAAAGTTGGTTTTCTCTTTGTACTGCTCATTGTGCTCGCTAACTCTTGCCCTTTGTCACACCATCAGCGTCAGAATCGTAAAATGAGTTCATCTTCAATTCAGAGTCTGTCCTGTTGTGCCTCCTGCTCCATAAATCAAGGAACAGACTTCATTCCAGTTTGTGTCTGGTTTCAGGAACTTGGTCACTTCCAGCCTGACTGGGGTGAAAATTCTCACTATAAAGAAAGCAGATCATTTTTGTTGATTTTTTTTTTCTGTACTATAAAAATGATTCACTGTGATAAAGCTGAGTGTGAAGGATTAGGGGAGAATGATTACACTGAAGAATTCTGCATTCTTGCAGAGACGTAATGTGGCTTTTTATAATACATTTTTTATTGTAATCATAATTACAATTGAATTGAACCATTTACATTTTATCTTTGTGGAGAATTATTACAAATATAAACAAATATGTTTGACATCTGTAAAGCAGTCATGTGCTTTTTTGGTTCAATGAAGCAATACTTTTTTTTTTTAAATATGAGAGCCAGTGCTATATTCACAAAGCCACTGTGGAATGGAGGTCTGTCTCTGTGTGTTAATGAATTTGTAGTGTGTGTGCTCTTATTGGGGTTAATGGAAGGGGATCATCTCAATGGCACAGCCCACTCTTTCATGCCCGCTCTCCATGGATGTTTCCGGAAGCAATCCTTTAGTCCTCGCCTTGTCTCTCCGCCTCCTTCCATTGTTCTCGACTCTCCAGGGGCCCCTCTTGCTTTATCTGGTTCCAATTCTGTGTGCCAGTCATCCCGCCCCTATCTGAATGCCTGCTGTATAGTTGGGTTATCTTATCGGTCGTGTCATCTCTTTATCAGCTCTATCCCGACCCCCACCACCCGGCTGAACGCTCAGCCTGCCTGCCTCAGTGCCTCTGTCACCCCAAACACCCCCCCAACACACACACACACATGCACAGAGGCATACTGTCACTCTTTTTCTCTTAGTACTCTAAGACTATATCCATGAAAACAGAACTCTAGAATAGAAACAGCACTCTAGATCATAAGCTCCTAAAAAAAGAAAAAATATATTATTATTTATTATAGTATAGAAATAACAGTGATTGCTCAAAATGATGATCAACTGCTAAATCGGAATATTCTGCCCTCTAGAGAATGTCTCTGATGATTGGAGTTTGTAAGTTCATTTTTAAGCTTAAAGGTAAAAGTCTCTGTTTGTCTTTCTTATTCCTGTGTCACTCAGTAACACAGCTTACTAAACTTTTGTTTTTGTTCTTTGCTCTTTCTCTGTCTCTCACTCTGAATGAGCTCAAAGCCTCTGCTACTCATTGGCTGCTGATGGACGGGATTGGTCATGTTCGCCTTAGTGAAAGGTGAAACCTGTTCAGCTGCTCAGCTTACTGTACCAGTCTCTGGTGAACAGCAGCTGCCTGTCTCTTTCTCTTTATCTCGCCCACTCTGTCAAGCTCCTACTGGTCACACGCACATGCAACCGTCCCACCTTCAACAGCAGCGTTCAGATGCACAGTAATAACCACATCTTTTTCTGTGTATGGTAAAATTCTTTGTATGCCAGTTACATCAATGTAGAATAACAGAAAAGCCACATGACTGGCAAGAATGATGTCATCTGTTATCTGCATTAACAACATGAACAGTTTCTTAAATCCAGTTTACCTGTGGTGTAATATCAATTAAAATTCTTTTTTATTAATCATTTCCATCTGTTTTTACATTATTTAAAATGAAAATTTGTAAATAAAAAAGAACAATAATTAATAATATGCAATATTTGATTTTATAAGTGTATTTATTAATTAATTATTAATTAATATTTTTTGTATTTATTATCATTATTATGAGACAAAGTATGAGCAAAAATGTATTAAAAACGTTTTAATACATGGCAATATTTTTTAGAAAATTAAAAATAGTGTCATCAAAAATAGTTGTCATCTGACTGGAACAAAAAATACAAATACCACAGGTTATCAGATCAACTGCAAGGTGATTCCCAAGAGCTTTTAATTCTCTATATGCCACTTCATCATATTCCAGTAGGAATATCTTGCCAGGGCTTTTTAATGCACTGTTATTTATAGGATCTTAAATGGCCCTCACCTTGTGTCCTGTACTCTTCCTACTCTCATGTGTGACCCTGCCTTCTCCCATTCATACACCCAGACTCTCTTTGTCTGTGCTCACACTGAATTGCATCTATCTCTCCCAGGCATGTACTGTACAGCTGGCACAGACAGAGCAAGGGAAGCAGAGAGGGAGGAAAGAGTTGAAAGAAGGAGCTTCTGCCTTTCTACACCACTCAGGTACACCTGTCACCAACCAACCCGCCCTCCTCCCCCTCTCTGCTCTCTTTACTGCAAGTGAATAAAATGAGATCAAACAGTTTTTGCGTGAGTTGATGCCTGGGAGGACAAGGCCAGGCTATCACCTGCTCCCACAAGCCTCAGTAAGCTCTTTTACACGCCGCTTTATATGCATGTGCAGTCATCACCATGACTCAGAACCATTTGTCTTCTGTGTTGTTACTTGTTCATTAGGTACTTTACTGCCTGTAATGAATTGTACTGGGATACAAAGAATATTTTATCATAATATTTCATGTGTCAAGTACAGTGGATTCAAGTTTTTGACAGTGTAACAGAGTACAGGTCCCTAATTTAAGCAGACAGTAATAATAATTATTGTTTTCCTAGTTATGAAATGATTACATTTTAGACAATATTTTTTAATGATTTTTGTGTTTTTATTCACATTATAAAGCAGGTACATATATAGTGACATGTATTTGTATACATTGCAGTCTGTTATAATCATTGTTATAGAACAACAACATTTATAGCACATTAAATAGGACTGATTAACAGTTACTAAATATACTTGTTCACAGGTTTTACTAGCTCTGTCTAGTCAAAGTCAAGTCAAAGCCTGCTTTATTGTCAATACTGCAATATGTACAGGACATACAGAGGATTGAAATTGCTTTACTCTCAGACCCATGGTGCAGCAATAAACATCAATCATTAAATAAACACTAAGCATAAAATATATGACTAATCTACACTAATCGTAAAGATATAAAATATTAAAAAAGGTTCCTGATATTGACATCAAAACTAAAGTGACATAAGTACCTAACAGATTAAAGTCTATGGGTTTGGCTAGTGCAGTTATTAACAGTAGTGCAGATTGGATGAGCTTATAGACTGCCTAAAGTGTTGTGTGCATAACCAGTTCTCAGCACAGGGGGAAAGTAAAATATTTTAAATCTATGTGCTGTAGACTGAAAATCATAGTTCAGCTCCTTAAAAGATTAAAAAATATTTTAATCTAGGACTTGTCTATTCCATGTCAAGTCATTAACACTCAGGCTATAGGCTATAGTCATGGAAGTATCGTTAGTAGGTGTGTTTGGTTACAGCAGTGAAAATCATAACTAATCATAATTTGTTAAAATGGTTTTGTATATAATTATATGCATGTATGTGACTGGTCATTTGAATTAATTAAGTCTAGTGTCTAATTAATTCAGACATCAATAACCCAAGTATAAATATTAAATAACGTCAACTGGAACCTAATGAGAATATACAATTTATTCTGAAAGTAGAAAGTTCAGAAAAAAAAAAACTTCTCTTGCTTCATGGCTCCAAAATGTTTAAGGGTCTCTAGTCTATGGGATGAGCCTGGGTTACTGTGATTCCTTAGTTTTCCTGCCTCATACCAGTGTTCTCAGACTCTGGGTCCATCAGTAACATGGTTACTAAAGATAAATGTAAGAATTGAGTGAATTAATGTATGGATGAATGAATGTTGAAATGAATGAATGGTCTTTAGGATGAATGTCTGAAGATAGATATTCATTGGTTCATTCAATTTCAGTTTTACTTTTCTTTTTAACTTGCCTATTATATTTTATTTGGTCATGATACACTTGAGTGACACATTTTGTCGTAACATATTTATGTGTAATATACACACTGTATATATTTATATAAAGTGTATATTACATAGCCATCAAAGAACCCTATATTATAAGTATGTATATTATTGTAGAAGCCTTTTAATACAGTTAGAAGTTTTACTATTCCCTCCAGCATAATCTTTTTGTAGGTGTAGAGGCAGACAAAAGAGCTGAAGGTTCATGTGTAGTCTGCTTTCTTAGGAAACACTTGTGCTTTTTTACATAACATTTTTGTTTCCCACATCAAAAGGAGCTATTGAAGACAGAACAGTTTTTCTGTCTTTTCATAGCCTAGTTATCATTGCTAACTCATTTTGATTAGCTCAGTTTCAGCTCACAATAGCCAGACATGGAGCAACACAATGCTCTAGCAACAAAGCTGATGCCTCGAGTCCTTTTAGAGCGGTTTGCCGTGAAGCTTTTTTCTGCACAGAACACCCTACAGCGCTAATCCTGTGACGAGTCTCTATAGCTTTGCTTTTTGTCTGCATGCCCTTGTATTCATCAGTGGATCACTTATAATTATCCTGCATTTGAATTCTGGGTTAAGCTTTTATACTTTACAGTGAAGACTGCGTGAAGAGGAACTAAGGACAAACATAACATGAACACTTCTTGCTGAAATGTTGTTATATGTATAGGCTTTAATGTGTTTTGATTTCATCAGTTTGTAGTCTATGATATTTTCAGTGAGAATCTTTCTAGTAACTGTGATTCCATATAGTGACGAGTTAGCTCCATTAAGTACATGGTTTTGTATTAAAATGTGCAAAACCATTCATTCCAGGCAGTGTGCGCTATCCCTTTTTAGTCTTAAAGCAGTGTTGTCAGAGTTTGCATTCAGGTTTTACACCTACCCTCCAGAACTCCTTCATTGGTTTCTAGAGTAAAGCTAACAAAGGTGTGTGTTCACAAGTATTGACAGTGATGTGTACAAACACATATACACACAGGCATGAAATCTGTTGTTTGATTGAGGTTTTAGAATGTATTATACATTTTATTTGCCTCAGCTGGATTCCCCCTATCTCCTTCACACCGATTCTCTCCCTTGACAATTTAATATTCCCTTCTGATTAAGTGTTTGCTTAATCAGGCTTTATTATTGTTGCGTTCATAATCAAACCGCAACTCCTCGATTGCTAGCAATTAACTGTAAGGCAGTCGGAGCACAAACATTAATATCAGAACAATAAAAGGCCGTCTGTCTGATCTGCAGCACAGCACACAGAAAATTAGAAACTGAATGAGGTGTTTCCATATTGCAGTCTTTCCATTTCCTTGTTTTTACAAGAGGGGATGCGTGTATTGCAGCTTTTGTTCTTGTTATCACTTCCGTCATTTCTGTGTCAGACAGAGAGGGTTTCTGCGATAGGGCCTTCATATCAGCTGATTGCATTATCAAGAAAAGGTCCAGTTCCCATTAGCGCACTGCACATGTAGCCATGATTGACATTGAAAATGCTGAGGTTAAATGGTTCTTAACACCTTTCCCTCAGGACTTGTTAACATTGTGTTTAGCATGATTGAGAATGATTGAGAACAGCTCATTATTTACAGTCAGGCAGCCTCAGCAAAATTGATTAGCAGTTGCATGTGACATGAGAACAAGATCATTCAGCACAGTGAAATATACAGGTATAAATTAAAGCATATATTATATATATTGTATATTATATATATTATTAGGTTTTATTATACAAGTAAAAAGCAGTTGTGCTTTCATTTAGACTACAAAATTCTGTTCTATAAGGATGCCCCAGCTAGAATGCAATAAACAGGTAGACAATTTTTTCCGATGTGGAACATATAGGAAGATATGGAGGAGCACATTGGACTTGATCTGTTGGCGTAGGCGGCTGTTTGTGGAGCTTGGCATGGCTGCGTGTGTTTGTGGTTGTCCCTGACAGCGCAGGCGACTCCAACCCAAACACAGCACCTGTGTTTGCTCTAGTGCTCACCCCCAATCTCCTCCACGCAGGTCACATGGCCGCCAGATAGCCTCGGTACCATGGGAATACAAAAGCAGGGGCTTTTAGTGCCGTTAATTATTAACATCAAACTTCCTTTTGTCCCCCCTCAGCTCTGCAGATGCGAATGTTATCTTTCATATGCGGCCAGGTCGGACGTGACTGTTGAGTTGCAGGTGAAGGTGATGTGAGGATGATTGGAAAGTTAGCACTTCCAGCAAGGTTTGAAGGACAAGGGCTGTTACTGATGAACGTTTGCAAATTGATCCATACCTATAAGGAAAAGCACTTTAATTTTATTATCAAAATCCTCAGTCTCATTTTTATATACATGGAAGTAACACTGATGGCATGATCACAGATTTGCATTTGAATTACCACAATGTAATTTTTTCCCAAAGTATGTCTGCCTAATTTCCACACTTGTCTTTTTGTTGTGTAGTTATTTAAATATCAAATACCTAATATGGGAATTTTTCTCCCTGTTAACAAAATGGAGCCATGGTGGCCCTGATTATTTAAAAAGATTAATAAGTCATTGGAACAACACAGATTTTTGTATCTTAAGGGTATTGGCAATCCAGTCACCACACCCTGTCCAAACTTGCCAGTTTTTCATAATAGTGCATTCCAATTCACATGTATTTTACCTGCTTATTAATTTAATATATTATCAGTCTTAAATGATCTGAAGTGTGAAAGTGTTACTGAGCATTGCTTAGCTACAGATACATCAGGAGACATAGGTGAGATTCAGGAAAATGTGGCAAGGACACATGCTGTTGGGTGTAGATTGTCTCACAGGTTTAATAAAATTGTATCAAGCAGACATCTTATATGCACATGCATAAACATGACTTACAATTTGAAATGTATGTTTGTTCTTTTTCACCGCTTCACTGAATATGGAAATTTTATATAGAAAAGATCCACTCCAGAAAAAATTATAGATCTACACAGAGCTTGTTTGTAGATTAACCAAGGATTCTGCTGATAAGTGCCTGGAAATCGACCCAAATCACCAGTTGAACCTTGCAATCGACAGCCTCTCCTCTGAACCACCCATACACACAGATGCATTAACACACTGAATATTTCTGTCAGAAAAATAAAAAGTGGATTAAAGGAAAAGCATAGATTCTGAGCCACAGCCAATGGGGAAATAAACAGGGTTGATCCATTGAGTCAGAGCAGGCCCTAACAACGGTGAAGCTTAGACAAAGGTGCCTGTTTGCCAGCAGTAGGTAGAAGATGGATGGCTGGTTAAACATTGCAGTCATACCTGGAAGGTGCCATGGGCCGGTCAATGAGGCCAACTGAGGGGACATTGTATGGCTGTCACATGCTCCCATAGCTCTTATCTTTGTTCTGTTCTCTCTTAAAAAAAAAGAAAAAGAAAAAGAAAAAGTTTGGGGAGTCAGAGTAGACTATTAAGCCCTGTCTTTATTAACTCTTAGGCTGTGTGTGTATATAAGTCCTCCTGAGACCAAACCACAGACTTGCTTTGAGGTAATAATGTTATTGCTTTAAATGGTATAAAGTGAAAATTTAGGTCAAATTGCCTGACTATATTTCTCAGGCTGTTTTTAATATCTTTTAATTTATTGAGTATTCTCATCTATTGGCATTTTTGATGCATTAATATATTATAACTGTCATTCAGTTCATTCATGTTATTCAAAGGCTTGCTTCAGCTCCCTTGTGGGAATTTGCATGAGGAAACCACTTTTCCTATTAAATCTGGCTCAGTTAGTTACCATTTACACATACACTTGTATTTGCATACATGAGCATAGGCTCATGCATTGCATATAAAACTTTGTGCTGGTAAGCAATTATTCAATATGCATAACATGTTAAGAATGTTGCAAAATCAGGCCTTTTTTCAGTTTTGAAACACACCGATTTTATCTGCACCAGCCTATCCTTCTAATAACAGGTTTGTTTTTACATGCAGTTGTAATTGTGGAGTTGTGTATTACTCAACATGAGCTGACGCAACATGCCTGTGATACAACTAGATAAAGATGTGTTGAAAATGTTTAAGTGATCATTTGGTACAAATTGTGAGCAAAAAATGATTTTGTTTAAAATGAAAACATGACCTGTAACAATGTTGAAGTTGCTTATTTGTCTTGTAAACGACAATGTAAATGAAGAGCAATGTCTGTTGCTATACTGTTAGTAAAATGATCACGTTAAATACTATGCACAACATGCTCATAGCTCGGGATGTATTTATGTATTTGTAAAAATAAATAAATAAATAAATAAATAATGTAGTCAAATGAAATGGAAGAGACCTGCAGGCTCATGTCTCCCAAAAATGATCATGTTAAATATAATGCACAACATGCTCATAGCTCGGGATGTATGTATGTATTTGTAAAAATAAATAAATAAATAAATAAATAATGCAGTCAAATGAAATGGAAGAGACCTGCAGGCTCATGTCTCCCCACCCTTCCACTGTATAGCTTTGTAATTGCACCCTTGAATAAGACACTAATCCCCAAGAATGAAAGGAAGCTATAACATGAAAGTTGGAAAACTCTTTAGTGCCAAGGAAAATCATTCCCTCATCATTCTTTGCAAAACATTCATGAAAGGATTCTGCCTCACACTAGAATTTTTTCTCCTACAGAAACAACACCTAAATAGTTCTACCTGGAGCTTGTCATATAGGAACTTCATTCAACATATAGGACTTCTTGGCATTTTAGTGTTTAACCCACAGGTCATAGCTCTTTCAGTGTATCTTTATGCATTACAATAAGAAAATGTCTAACTTGGATGAGTAAATAATTGAAAATACAGCCCATGACTTATTTGAATAAATCTTCCTAACTGAATTTGAAAGTGAATGCAGTGCTTATTTCATCTCTGTAGCAGTGAGAAGGTTGTTTTTATTGCTTGAGAAGCATGTGAAAGCTCTATACCATTCAGGATGTGTTTATTCATGTGTGTTCTCAGAGCAATATCAACATTGTTCCGGTTCTTGCTAATCACCAATCTTTTGTGCGTTTCATCTTATATGACTTGGTTATTCCCTTTCATTTCTGAGTGCTAGAGCTTTGTGTCATGTCTCAGCGATCATCAATTACACAGTGTTGGCAACTTAAAGGAGTGCTGAAAAGCCATGAACAGAGCTTTACTTTAGCATCAGTGAAGCGTTATGCAAAACTATCCCACACACATGTTCATGCCCTCACCCCCACCTACACATGCACAAATGGACTTGCATTTACAGGTAAAACGAGCATATAAAACTACATTATACACAGGACTGATTTCCACTTTGTTTTGACATGTTGCTTGCATTCTGCATCATTACCTTTTTTCTTTTTTTCAGTATCACCACAGAACTATAGTTCTCCTTCTATGAGACTCCCTCTTTGAAACATGATAAGAATATAATAGGCCATTATCATACTTTGGAAATCAGTCCTCCCACTGTGACGTAAATCCCTAACACTAATCCAGCTTTCTCGCTGCCACTACGTTAATGTTCCCTGTATTAGGCTCTCTGTGTTTTGACTTCCCACTTCATGCATTTGACAAAGCTGTGAAATTAGTGATGAGAATATGGACTGGAATAAATAGGTTAGCCAGAATTTTGCAAATAACTCTATGCATTTCTTCACTACAGTGCATAAAGCCGAGCAGGTTTTTGCCTTGTGAGGTAAATCTTCTTCTTCTTCTTCTTCTCCTCCTTCTTTCATTTTTTTCACTAACCATATTTTTTGGCAATTATATCATTGACTAAACTTCAACAATCTAAACTTGGTATGGTTGTAGCACCACATGTCTAATATGGAATATAAACTAATCAGCTGTAACATTAAAACCACTGACAAGGGAAGTGAATAATGTAGATTATCTCATTAAAATGGCACCTGGGCGGGATATATTAGGTAACAAATGAACAGTCAATTCTTAAAATTGATGTATTTGAAGCAGGAAAAATAGGCAAGTGTAAGGATCTGAGCAAACACAGGCCACACTGTGATGGCTGGATGACTGGGTCAGAGCATCTCCAAAACAGCAGGTCTATTGGAGTTTTCCTGGTATGCAGTGGTTAGTGCCTACCAATACCGGTCCAATGAAGGACAAGCAGTGAACTAGTGACAGGGTCATTAGTGCTCATGGCTCATTGATTCACATGGGGAACAAAGGCTAGAAAAGCTACAGTACTAGCTACTGTTCACAGAAGAGCTACTGTAGCACAAATTGCTGAAAAAACTAATGTTCGCTGTGATAGAAAGGTGTCAGACCACACAGTCCATCACAGCTCGCTGTGTGTGGGGCTACATAGTGGCAGACTGGTTAGCATGCCCATGCTGACCCCTGCCAACCTCTGAAAGCACCTACAATAGGCATATAAGTATCAGAACTGCACCGTGGAGCAATGGAAGAAGAAGACTGGTCTGATGAATATTTTTTATATCATGTGGATGACTGGGTGTGTGTGATTTGCTTACCAAGCTGATGGAGGCAGTATGATGCACTGGAAGATGTTCTGCTGAAAGCTCTGTGTCCTGGCATTTATGTAGATGACATGTACCACCTACGTAAACATTGTTGCAGGCCAATTTCACCCCTTTATGGCAAGAGCATTCCCTAAAGGCAGTGCCTCTAATGCTCCCTGCCACACTGGGGAACATGCCCAAGAGTTCAAAGTGTTGCAGTGGCCTCTAAATTCTCCAGATCACAATCCAATCAAGAATCTGTGGGATGTGCTGGACAGAAACATCTGATTCATTGAGGCCCCAGCTCACAGCTCTCAGGAATTAAAGGATGTCTGGGTGCCAGATACCACAGCACGCATTCAGAGGTCTTGTGGAGTCCATGTCACTACACGGGTACACAGAGGACCTACACAATATTGACAGGTGGTTTTAATGTAATGGCAGATCATTGTAAGGCTTGTGTCCCTAGGTGTGCATTCTCTTTCTTGCTAGCATCCACATTACCCTAGCTCATTATGATTGTTTGGTGGAGTAGTGCCTCCTAGTAAATATGTTCAAAGCAAACTTCTAGCACTCCAATAGCTAAAATGTGGTGATGTAATGGCTCAAAGGTCACAAAATTAATAGGGACACATACAATTTTGTCAGTAAGGACTTTGTAGCTGACACATTTCAATATCACAAGAACTGCTTAAGCAACAATTATGCAATTTGATATGCTTAGTTTACATTCTGTAAAAAAAAAATTCGCTCACTTTGTGCAGCATTATTTTTGCATCTCTATGAAGTATGTCTACTTCTATTTTGAGGGTCTGTTGGTTCTTTTTAGCAGCAATAATATTTCCACAACACAGTTTTATGAAATAATCAATAAAGCATGCCTTTACCTGATTGTGATTGGTTCATAATGCTCTTAAATAAAATATTAATTCATAATGAAATATCAATCTTTAAAGACAGAGTAACCCAATTGCATTGGCTATCATGAGTTATTTTATTTTTTATCGTATTATTGATTTAACATTTAATTTTCAGTTCAGAAAATGATCTCTCCAAAGAAATTGAATTGCAAAATAACAAAGCAAAGTGTTTGCAGCAGTATAGAAGTGGCATCATCAGTGGAATAAACAGTAGATTAACAGTAAAGAAGTAGAAATAATAATTGTGGTGGCAGTAATTATAGCCTGTAGATGTTGCAGTGCTTATCATATTAATATTAGATGCACTGTATATAACCAGCTAATGGATAGTGCTGTCTTAAGCACCTCTGACAGACTTTCTCTGAGGTTAGTCGCACAGAGATATCAGAATCTTAAGGTTTCTGATATTTAATATTATTTCTTTGTGAGCCCCTGTGACCTTGTGGTTATGGAGTTTTACTCACTTGACTAGTTTGCACTTTTGTGGTCACAGATGGCTCTGGAATGCTAGATGCAACTGGCAAATAGGATAGTTTGGGTTGTCAGCTTGCTTTCCAAAGCTGATGTTGTAATCTTTTTTGGGTGGTGCTCTCTGTTTAAAACCCCTGTTTTGAGAATAATACAAGCTTAGGCAATTTTCTTTCACTCACTCTACTCCTCTTTTTTTCCAAAGGGTAATTTCTTTTTGGTAATTGCTTAAATAGAATGATTCAAAATGCAGCTGATTTAATGAGATAGGTAGTATTATAATAGCTTGATGCACACACACACACACACACACACACAC